>CANTUT010000844.1:5000-185000 GCA_947687605.1 Reutealis trisperma | reverse complement strand
ATCAAAGTTGGCTAAAACCAACAACTTTCTTCCCTTTGTCATCTTCTTCACATATAATAGATAAAATATTTTTCTTTGATAAAATTGGTTCTTTTTATTTTATTTTTTAATTGCTGTTGTGGTTTATTTGTCATATCATATATTGCATGACTTATATTTGTCTCATGAACCATATTACAATTGATCATGCCATGCAAAAAAAAAAAAAAAAAAAAAAATCTCTTTTTATCTTAAAAGCTATTTTGCAATTCTAAGCTAAACTAAGAAAACAAGTTTTCTCAAGTTGTTTGTTTCCAAAACCTAGTCTCAGACTCTCTTTGGTCACTTGCAGATTTGTGCTTTTCTTTTGAGTGACTTGATATAATCTTGGAGTCAAATTTGAGTTTTTTCTTTAATTTTTTCAAAATAAAATAAAATTAAAGTGGCGACTCACTTTTTAAAATTTACAACTTTCAAATGCCATTTTATGAACTCATTAGCGAGTTCAAAACATGATGCCTTTCCCAAAAAGTATTTCGGTGCTCAGACTAGACCTCACACAAACCTATAGTTTTATGATTAATATTTATAATTTTTACTAATAAATCTATGTTCATAATATATGATTGTGTTTAGTAATTTATAATTATGAATATGAAATTATTAATTTTTAATATTTTATTATTATTATTAAATTTTAAGAAATTAAAGTATTATTATGTAACGATAAAAAATAATTAAAATTTAAGAGAGAAAAAAATTAAAATTAAAGTTATTTTTGTTTTTAATTTTTCAGATACATAAAATTATTTTCCTCTGTGTTTACTTTTAGTTATGTTGATTAAAATTATTTTTCAATTTTTATATATGTTATTTTTCTTATAAAAATGCTGGCATATTATTAAAAAATAAATTTAATATTATAATAAAAAAGAAGTATAAAATATGCTAATAATATAAAATAAAAATAAAAATATAATAATAAATTATTATTAATAAGAGATAGGACATGGTAAAAGGACAAATTAATGTTTGTGTAAAAATTGATATGTGGCTAATATCTAAATTAAAAAAAAAAAAAAAAAACATGTGCATTGGGGTTGGTAGCACAATGCGTCCTAGACTACTCATAAATATTTTTAATTTTAGCCCTTAAAATTATCTTAAGCCAATTAAAATTCATAATTTTTTTTAAAAGAATATGCATTTGCCTCCTAAATTTAAATTATGGATCCTCATTGCCAGAATTATTTGGACGTGGTTTCAATTCTTGCAAAATTCAACAAACTTTCTCTTTTGGATAAATTGATATTATTAATTGAATAAACAACTAAACAAATACACTTTTAACAAGTTAAGTAATCAAACTAAAATAAGGTTTAAGTTCCAAATTAAATTCATTAGAGATAGAATTGCTGCAAAAGTATGCATATTGGCATGAGATATAAACAATTTTGAAAATCAAAAATTTTATTTCAACTAAAATGATAATTCTTGATGAAAAGATTTTATACTTATTAAAATTATATATATATATATATATATATATATATATATATATATATATATATATATATATATATATATATATATATATATATAATCTACCTAAAAAAATATTTTATATAATATATATAAATTATGCAACAAATGGAAATTAGGCTAGTAAATAAGTAGTACACAAATATAATAATGGCAAAAAAAAAAAAGGTACCATACAACAAATATTTTCTCCAATCTGGGAAAGAATTTAAACCTTATTTTGTACAATGGCTATTACATAAGGTAAAAAGTATATAAAAAGAGAATGAAAGAATTTTAAAAAAATAGAAAATCATTTATATTCGCTACAACATTTAATATCCTAATTAAAAAAATAAAGGTGTATGTGATTTATGTTGCATGATATATGAATAGAGCTACATAGATTAAATTTTAGAATGATAGTTTGAGAATAAATATTTTATGATCTTAATTTGGGGTTATCCAATAAAAAAAAAAAAAAAAAACTAAGTAAGGTTGTCATAAGGGTTGTAGAGTTAATGTTATATCTTTTTGTATGTAAATAAATAGGAGCAATATTTATTGTTGATTTAATTTGTCACATGATTAATTTATATCCAAGAAAATTTTTTGTGATGACTGTTTTAAATATAAAAATGAAAAAAGAAGATAAAAACTTCTATGCCAAAAAAAAAAAAAAGAAAACCACATATTATAAAAAATGGATTACGGAAAACTTTCCAAATGCCACAAACGAGAAACAAGAAAATGCTAGGAACTCTCTAAATCTCATATGTTCCAAAACTTTCTCTCACTAAGCATAATTAAATTCTCTTCATGAGAACAAACAACCAACATATTAACAAGCACCTAAAAAATCAATCATCACATAATGGCTAAACACCTTACTCTCTTTGTAATTATCATCCACTTTATTATTTTTGCAGCCATCATTGTTAGATCTGATGATGAAACATCAATTCCTGAAGTTGAATCTGAAATACAAGGTTGGTTTGATACTAATGTCAAGCCATTAGCAGACCGTAAGGGAACCTTAAATCCTGACCTTGAAGCAGCCGAAGCCACACCCAAAACAATTAAGGTAAGGCAAGATGGGAGTGGAGAATTCAAAACTATAACAGATGCTGTTAAGAGCATTCCGGCAAAAAATACACAACGCATTATTGTGGATATTGGACCTGGAACTTATACAGAGAAAGTTACCATTGAAAGGGATAAGCCTTTTGTTTCATTTGTCGGACCACCTGAGAAAGCAACCTTAGAATTTGGTGGCACTGCTAATGAATATGGAACTGTATACAGTGCCACATTACAAGTGGAGTCAGAATTTTTTGTGGGAAGTAATCTAATTATTAAGGTCAACTCATATTATTTTCAGTTTTTTAATTTTTTTTATTATTTTTTTTACTAAATATGGTTCATATATGGGACATTTTTATAATTTATGGATTTATTGCATTAGAATACTGCTCCTAGACCAGATGGAAAAACACCAGGAGCCCAAGCACTTGCTCTGAGACTTGGTGGTAGTATGGCAGCATTATACAATTGTAGATTGATTGGATTCCAAGATACATTATGTGATGACAAGGGCTTTCATTTTTTCAAGGACTGTTACATTGAAGGCACAATTGATTTCATATTCGGAAGTGGAAAATCTATATATCTAGTAATAAAACTTTGATTCATATTTCTTTTCTTTAGATGAGCTTCATATTTTCATTTATTAAACATAAACTTATAAATGAATGCAGAAAACAGAGTTGCAAGTGATACCAGGTGATGATATAACTGTGATAACAGCACAAGCAAGAGGAACTGATGAAGATACTGGCTTTTCATTTATGCATTGTAGTGTAACCGGAAAATCAGCTGGGGCATTCTTGGGTCGAGCATGGATGCCAGCACCTAGGGCGGTATTCGCTTATACTAACATAAATGAAGCTGTCACTCCCGAAGGATGGTCTAATAATGCCCATCCTGAGCGAGAACCGTAAGAAATTTTTAACTTATTTTTTTGAACCATGAAATTACTTGTGCATGATTCTAATTTCTTGTATTGAAGTTACATTAATGTATTTTTACAGGAAGATTATATTTGGAGAATATAAGAATTCTGGTCCTGGCTCAACTCCTGATGGACGTGCTAAATTTAGCAAGCAGTTAAGTGATGCAGAAGTGAAACCTTATCTTTCTCTTGGCTTTATTAAAGGTTCTAGTTGGTTGCTTCCTCCACCAAAACTATGAAGAGTTTGTTTATAAAGAGAAAAAATTATGTTGCTAAGTACCATGTTCCATGGAATTAATAAATCGCTAATATGTGCCAGGTCGAATTCTTAGGTAGTTAGTATAATAATAAAACAAATGAAAGATATGTCATTGGATAATAATAGAGTGACCATGGTTTTGTTTTAGATTATGAAAAATTAATTTTTTTTTTGTAATTTCTAATGTATATGAAATAACAATTCCTTGAATGGATGAAAACTTGATAGCAATAAAACAAAATAACTCATTTTATGTTAAAATTGGCTAAGAAACACTATTTAAAAATTCCTATATGTATTTTAGTGTATATGCCATAGAGTCTTGTACAAAATATGATTATAGCTATAATTTATTTTTAAAATCTCAGTTGTCATTTGAATTGTTAAATTTAGCTATTTTTTAGAAAAATACAAAAAGTACCTTGTAATTTGACACTTTTATTTAAAGAGATTTGTAAATTTTTTTCAAGCACTTAAATTCTCGTAGTTTCCTCTTTTAGATGTTTAAATATCAAAGGCATTGGCATTGTTAGTGTTTTTTAATTTATTGTTTGAGTCTCTTTGCTGTAGCGAATCATTATAGCTGGTAATTGGTGTTTATTTTTATTAGTTGATAGGTAGTGACTAGTAACTATTTTATTGATAATGTTAGTAATTTAATAAAAAGTAGTAGGCAATTATTTTTGAGAAGTAATGATTATAAGATATAATTATTTTTGCATTTATATAGATATATTGTTTTCAATTTTAATGTGTTATGAAAATAGAAACTACTATTTTAGAAAATTATATTATCACATCCTGACTCCATTGGTATGACAGTCTTAGAGCATAGGTAGTTTTAAGACCTCCAACTATCTATAGAGCCTAGTGATCCTCCTGGATCAAATTGTATAAAATCTCTAAGACCATTCGTGCATCCACACAAAATAAACAAAACCATCCATTTCATTACAATCCTTTATGTTCACTATGGATCAAAGATCTACCTTTAGACTCACATCTATAATGTACAAAAGGAAGAATACAAAATAATGTCTTAGTACAACAAAATACAAGATACTATCTATATCTATGCGATTTTTAAAACCATGAAGCATCTAAAATAATATAACATAATCATAATAATAATTTACAATTAGGTGTTCAAACCTATACATCAAGATAGCTTCTTGTGGAGGAAGGGAAAGCAAGAAGCTTAATCTTCTCTTAATCTATACTTTTCTACTCTAGCACCTGAAAATAATAAATGCAGAGCAGTGAGCCTTAAAGCTCAATGAATTATGAAATATATCAATACCTAAGGGTTCTTAAGGGAATAACATTTGAAATTAATGCATTAGATTAGCAACAATAATATGTATGCCTAGAAGGAATGACACCAAATCTATACATTAAAACAAATAATAACAATAGTGGAGTGCTCATGGGCAGGACTATACTACCATCCAAATAGGCTTTTCTAAACAATGGTACAATACTCATGGATGGCTACCATCACAGTGAGCTTTTGAGCATATGCTTATGTAGAGCATGTGCCTAAGGTATCATGACCCTACTTATGTAGGACACTGATAATATTAACTTTATTAATTGAATCATTGGTGTAACTGTCTAACAATTTATTCCTTATTAGTATAGGCATTCTATCATATGTGTGGTTTATGGATAGGTCATGGTTCAGTAGGAACAATAGCAAAACATTGGCCTAAACAACCTCTCATTATCAATAAGGCAAAAATCAATAACATTAGGTCCAATAGAAAAATTTATTCAAACTCAACAAAATTTATTTCTTATATTAAATGTAGTTAATGCTCTTCATCTAACTCATTTATTATGATTTAACTTCATTTAATTAACTAAACCTAAATGAAAATAAAAGTTTTAGTAAACTTAGCCAAAGATTTCTCTTTTCCTTAGCCAAAAACTCTACCAAAGAAATGAAAGAATGAAGAAAATTTCTCTTTGAATTCTTGATTGTCTCTTGAGATCTTGATAGCATAAATGAAAAATATAGGCTTTAGAGGAAAAAGAAAGGAGTTTTGAAGTGTTTAAAAGCTTTTGGACATTTAAAGAAATGAAGAAAAGGCTTAAACACCATCTTGGATCAACATAACCCTATATTTATAGTTCCCGAGCAGTAACGACTGTTACTAAAGTGTCACATTTATTACTACTGGTGGTCTAAAAAAAATTAATTTTAGATCGATAGGAAATTCATAGTCGTGAACAATTTGTAACAGGAGTTACAAAAGATGTAATAAGTGTTACATACTATGGTCTCTAAAAATATTTTGAGAAAGTAGCAAAATTTATGCTTGTGATAAGTCAATAACGATACTACACTTTAGTAAAGAGTGTTACACTTATGTAACAAGAATTATAGAATAGTTGTTATATCCTCTATTGTCCATACCACCAACTTTTAGAAATCATCACAATATTCTCAAACCAACCTTTAATTTAAAACACACACCTAACAACCCTTTACCATATGCATAAAGCACTTAAAATCATCTTAAATCATGGCTCAATATCAATAACACTTTGGAACAATCAATTGTGGAAATAATTCATTTAATAAAGGCTAATATTTAATATGCAACACATAAAGCCATAACATAAACAAACATGTTAGAACATGCAACTAGTCATAGCCTACAGTATTACATTCTCCTCTCATTAAAAAAATTTATCTATAATTGAAACAAGTGAAGATATTTGGCTTAAGCTTATTTTCCCAAAGTGCATTCTTTCATAGGTTGATTCTACCATCATACTTTCACCATTGGGATTTCTATATTCTGTAGCCTTCTAATTAATCTATCAATAAAAGCTATCAAGACTTCCTCACAAGACAAATCCTTCTTTAGATCTAACGGTTGAACTTGCAATAAATGGGAAGGATCCAAAACATACTTTTGGAATATAGAAACGTGCAAAATATGATGAGCATTATCCAAATATAGTGGTAATCCTAATAATTAAGAAACTTCCCCAACTCTATCCAATATCTCAAATGGCCCAATATACTTAGGAGACAATTTTCTTTTCTTGCCAAATCTCATAACTCCCTTCATTAGTAAAATCTTTAAGAACACATGATCACTAATGGAAAACTTGAGGTCACTTCTCTTAGTATTAACATAACTCTTTTGGTAACTAAATGTCATTTTCAACCATTTCTTAATAAGAGTTATTTTCTTTTTTGTATACTAGATCGAGCCACGTCCACTTTGAACTTCTCACCCACTTCATCCTAACATATAGGAGATCTAAATTTTCTTCCACACAAAGACTTATATGGTGCCATCTTAATGGTATAGTGACAACTATTATTGTACACAATCTTAATCAAAGTTAGATGCTTATCCTAATTCCCTTTAAAGTCTACGATACACATCTTTAATATATCTTTTAAAGTTTGGATGGTTCTCTTTGATTAGCCATCTATTTGAGAGTGGAAAGCTATACTAAAATCCATGTAAGTATCCAATGACTCCTGCAACTTCTCTAAAATCTTAATGTGAATTCAATCCCGCATCAGAAATAATTAAAATTAGAATACCATGGAGCCTTACTATTTCATTAAGATACAATTGAGCACACTGTGAGGCTGAATAAAGGGTTTTGACTAGTAGAAAATGAGCTAACTTGGTCAATCTATCTACAATTACTCATATAGGGTTATATCTACTTGAAGTCTTTAGCAAAACAATCATAAAGTCCATGGTAACTCTCTCCTATTTCTATTTTGGCAATGGCAATATCAAAGTAGAGCATAAGGCTTTTGGTGCTCAAACTTAACTTGTTAGTAGGCTATGTCTTTCTTCATTCCATTCCACCAATAAGAACTTTTCACTTGGATGTACATTATAAGTTGCATAATGTGCTTTTCTCATGATTTGCTTCCTTAAGCCATCCATAGCAGAAACACATAACCACATAACCACATCTTAAAACACCATCTATAATGGCAAACGCAGGAGCTTTCTTATCTTCTACCTGATTCTTCAGTCTCATCAGTTAAGGGTCCTTATCTTGAGCTTCCTTAATTTGATTAATTAAAAGTGGCATAATATAAAAAGTGTGGCAAATCTAAAACTTCAAATCAAACACCCAAATTATATGAGCTTTGCATTTCCTTTACTAATGATCGCTTATACAGTTGGATGTAGGCTAAACTTCCTAATGACTTTTGGCTTAAAGCATCTGCCATCATATTTGCTTTCCTTGGATGATACAAGATCTTATAGTATCTTTAAGCAATTCCATCCACCTTCTTTGCCTAAAGTTCAAATCCTTTTGCTGGAAGACATACTTTGGACTCTTATGATCAGTATAAATCTTGCACTTCTCGCCATACAAACAATGTCCACTTGAAGCCTTCCTTGTTGATCATATGCCCTAAAAGGCATACACTATTTAGGCAAAATTTGCAATTGGAAAGTTTGGCATACAACTAATGTTCTCTTATGGATTGCAATATCATATAGAGGTGCTCTTCATGCTTTTCTCGACTCTTTGAATGCACTAGAATATCATCAATGAACACAATAACAAACTTGTATAAGAATGGCTTGAAGACTGAGTCCATTAAGTCCGTGAAAGCAGGAGGTGCATCATTAATCCAAAAGGCATATTTACTAACTCATAATATCCATATCTTATTTAAAATGCTATCTTAGATACATCCTCCTTCTGAATCCTTAGCTAGAGATAGCTTGATCTCTAATCTATTTTTGAGAAATAGCTTGCTTTTTAAGCTGATCCAGCAAGTCATGAATCCAAGGAAGAGAATACCTATTCTAAGGTGACTTCTTTAAGTAACCTATAATAAATACATAGCTGCAAAGAATCATCCTTCTTCTTTATAAACAACATTGGAGCACTCTATAATGAACTATTAGGATGAATAAACCCTATATTAAGCAAATCTTGCAATTGTTCAATTCTTTCAATTCAATTGGTGCCATGCGATAAGGAGATATGGAGATCATATTAGTCCTTGGTAATAATTTAAGATTAAATTTGATCTCTTTTTCAGGTGGAAAACTAGGTAGCTCTTCAGGGAAAACATCCACGAATTCCTTAACAATTGGAATATGCTCTAATCCCTTTACTCTATTATGATATTCTTGACATAAGCCAAATACCTTGGCATCGCTCCTTAATAGTCTTCTTACTGTAAACAAAAAAATCAAATTATAGGGTGCTTCACTCCTTTCTCTTGGGTACTCAAATTCTTCTCCCGAATGAGGCCTACAAGCACTATATTCTTCTTATGGAAATTGTTAGTAGCATAGTTCTTAGACAACCAATCCATGTTGAAGATAATGTTAAACTCTAACAATGGTGATTATGTCAATTTTGCCTCTAGCTCTCTATCATATTCTAAGGCCTCACTCTAGCAATAGTTTAGTTCACTAGGAATTGGAATGCTGTTGATCTCATGATCAAAGCAGCTATCGCTTTATTTAGAAAATTAGCTTTTTAATTTTTCTAAATGATTTTTAGGAGTCACCACCTTAATTTATTTTTAATTGAAAAAAATATAAGGTAAAAGCCTATAGATTGACTCCTTTAAAATTATCTCAAAAGAAAATGCATAAATCCTTCGAAACCAAAGAGAATTCGGAGACTAGGTTTTTGACTTATTTTGGAAATGATGGTTTGGCTTATTAATATAAAGATAACTTAATGCAAATGGTTTCATGGAAAATTAAATAATGGAATGACAATTACAAAGAATGAAATGACAATTGTAAAAAAAATAACAAATCACAAACACATAAATAAAAATGAATAGAAACAATTAGCAAAATAATTAAAATTACAATAAAAATAAAGAAATAGGGGATATCTAGCCCTTATAAATAGTAGGAAGATCATACATTCCTCAAAATAAGAAGGTGATAAATAAGAAGAAGTTATTTATTTTAATTTAGATTTGCTATTTTAGAGGGATACACCATAGAAATAGTGGACAGACCACTCCAACAAGATTTGAGTTTACATGGAAATAGACACAATCGAGAATTGAAAAGCAATACTTTCATCCCAGGTTCAAGGGTCTTTCGTACAAGGAATTTGTCGTGAATGAGTTTAGTCCATTACTTGTAGATGTGAGAACTCTCATATTTCTTTTATGAGTTCATTTAATTTTGAAATTTGTAACAGTCATTCCCCTTTTGCCTTCACCATGTCATATTTCAAAGCTTTGATCGCCTAATATGCCTTGTGCTCCAATTCCACTAGTAAATGGCAAGCCTTGCCATAAACTAATCGATAAGGACTCATTCCCAAAGCAGTCTTGTAAGTTGTCATATATGTCCACAAAGCATCACAAAGTTGAATAAACCAATCCTTGCTTGACATGTTTATCATCTTCTCTAAGTTACCTTTGATCTGTTTGTTTGAAATCTTGACTTGGCTTAAAGTTTGTGGATGATAAGGGGTTGACACTCTATGTTTCACTCTAGACTTTTGCATTAGCTTTTCAAATAGCTTATTGCAAAAATGGCTCCCTCTATCACTAATGATCACTTTTGGCATGCCAAACCTACTAAGAATAAACTCTTTCACAAATTTAACCACAACATTAGCATTGTTAGTACGGGTAGGAATTGCTTCCACCCATTTGGAAAAATAATCAACAATAACCAAAATGTATTGAAATTCAAAAGAGATGTGAATCATCGACTAAAGAACAAAATTTTTACATAGGATAGACTAGCCAAAGATGAGCCCAATGCAAGCAAAGTGAGTGGAGGTACAAGTAGGTAAGCATAAGAACTCGGTATAGTAAGAAAGAGGATGACCTGAGGACTCGATATAGGACTTCAGGTGTCTATATAAGTTTGTGAGGAGAGATGTTAGGCTCATTTCTTTTTAATGATAGAGCGTGAAGAAATAAGTTTAAGCTTAATTTTAAGTGTTGAATAGTAGGATGATATTTTTTAGTTGTGTAAGAGTTTGTGTGGATAAGGTGAAAAGTAATCTGCCATTGACTATTTTCTAGAAAATGAATGGCCAAAAATAAAATTTTCCTTTCATTTTACAGTTGGAAAAAGTTCTATTTCCACTAAAAGTTACCTTTCCAATAAAATTTACCTTTTAAAAGAAAGTTTCCTTCTCGATGAGCAACTCTACACTATTAAAAGGTGTTTTAAATATTTCCTTCTCTTATTGAAGGCTAATAGACCATTCTAGAATGCAAACTCTCCAATGTAGTTCTCTTTCTAAAACTAAAAATTTTGTCATTTATGTTCAAAATCTCTATATCTCAGCCAGACTTCAAATTTAAGTATGATCTCCTCCATTATTCCATTTCTTCAAAGAAATTAATTGATCTTTAGATTAAACTTGAGAGCCCAATGTTGGATTGATCTTTGGATATTCTTATAAGAAATAGCCCAATGTTGGATTGATCTTTTGATATTCTTATAAGAAATCTAGTAGATTTGGATAGTATATTTATGGATCCTATGAGCCTAAGGACAGTAAATGTCAATTGATGATGATTAGGGAGTTTTTAAAGGCTATTTTATACATAATGGTGATTTTACTTTATTGTAGATGCTGTGGCTTGTGTTAATGGTAGAGATTAGCTTTGAGGTAAGATATTAAATGTATGAATCTATGGTTAAACCACCATATGTCATTTTGTTGAACTTCATTCTTTTGTCGAATATTATATATTTCAAAAATCATTTCTTTTAGTGTTATTATGACCATCCATTGGAAAACTAATATTGTAAACCCTATTGTAAATGTTAAATTGATTGTTGGTTTTTTGATATGATGAGGCCATTTGGGCTAACCTAATTTTTGATGATAATCCTATTGAGCTAATACCTAGTTGTGACCACACACTAACAAAACGCACACACTATGGGGAAAATTCTATTAGACCATGTGCATTGGTAACTTGATTGACTTGGTTTATAAACTATTTTAGATGTATTCTTACAGGCATGAGTTAATCTTAGGGTATGTTTGAGGTTAGAACTGGGTTCTATGAATTTTAAGTAGTCTTACACCTATTTATGTCCTATTGCACTGCTGGAGCTGCGGTGTGACAATTAGCTAATGAAGCCTTAGTAAGATTAAGTTATGGCCCTAAGACTTGAGAGGTCTTAGGTTCAACTCTTGCCATATTGGATTTGAGTTATAATTATAAACTTTTGATATAAGCATTATTTGTGTGCTTTGGCATTATGTCCAACTTTATAGCTTGTAATGTATATAATATCTTTGGTAAAGAAAAAAAAAAGATAAAGTTGATTAGATGTAGCGAATTAATTTATATAATATGAAGTTTTTTTTGTTTCTAAATTTTACAGCCAAATAATATTTGGAAATGATGTTTCTCTAGTCTATTCTAATTTTCTTATAACAATTGCGAACACATCAATATTGGTGTTCCCTTATTAGTTAGGAAAATAATTAAATGAATAAATGCATAAAGCCAAAATAATTTTCATTTTAATCTCTAAAACTTTTAAATTTATGATGGCAAATTATATCATGGGCCTATGTACATATAACATTATGGACCTAAGACATATGGATGAGTGGAAGGAGTGTAAAGGAGGGGGACCAAGGATACGTGGATAGATAGGACAAGAGTAAGAGAGGGGGACCAAGCTTAGCAAAAAAAATAGGAGAAAGTGACCAACCATTATAGTCACCTTTTTTTTATTAGTTTGTAATACTTGCAATTAAAATTATGTTTATTTTATTTTATCTTTCAATATTTTAAAGATAATTAAAATTGTATTAATTTCTCTAAGAAAAATTACATTAATGGTTGATTTTTTTTATGTGATTAATTCTTCTAATTGAAATTATATTAATTTCTCTAAAAAAATTATATTAATAGTTGAGTTTTTGTATTCGCTTAATTCTTCTACTGATAATTTTAGTATCATGAACATCAATAAAAATAAATAAAGAATTAAAATTTTATTTCGCATAAAAATCTTCAATGTAATTTTTATTTATAAATTTTAAATTTTTATGGATAATTTTTTAAATGATTTATAATGATAATTTTACATTTTTATAAAATATCATATTTGTCTGTTATATGACATTGAATTTTCACTGTCAGGTTCATATATGATAAGTTATAGGTTCATTAAATAGAAAATATAAGTTCATTAGTAGCATGGTGTATGTTAATTGAATATTCACTATCAAATATAGTTATAAGCAATTTGTTTATAGGTTTATTAAATATAAGATATAGGTTCGTCATTTGTGAACAGTAAATTCTTGAATTAATACATGAATCTATTTTTTAATTTATGAATTTCTAAACTATTCTATGAGTGTAAGGTATACATGTGATGAACCTTTAGTTTATAATTTATAAACCTTTTGTTTTAAATATGAACGTATAATTTGTTATGGATTTTTGGACTATAATTTATGAACCTCAGGTATATGTGTAATGAACCTATAGTTCCCAATTTATGAACATGTTTTTTTTAACCTATAAACTATGAACCCTCAAATTTGCACCCTATGAACCCTCAAATATGAACATGTTGTTTTTAACCATAGCTTGACACCTATTAAGATTAGTGTGCTATGTAGAGCCAGTCAATTTTGTACCTCTAGGCAATCAGCACTCTATTAAGAACCCATAAAATCAAACTAGACTCAAATTGGATCAAAAATAGGCTAAAACAGGCAAAAATAGGATGGAAATAGGTTGAACTAACAAGAAAAATCGAACCATGTATGAACTAGGACCGGGCAGCATCACATGCGTGCCTCCCAACCCAACAGCAACAATGACATACTGCCCAACTGGGCAACATCACTGGCGTGCTGCCAGACTAGTTAGCATACTGCTAGTGCTGCCAGTCTGGCCGGCATGCCGCTGCATTCTGGCTGGCATGCTGCCTATACCGCTAGACCCTCTGAAATTTTTCCATATTGTCCCTCAGACTTTTCCCTATAAATACGAGTCCACCTCCAATCATTTAATACAGTTTTCTAAAACTAGAAATTCCAAATTTCTCTCATTTTTCAAGCTAAAGGTCTATTTTCTCAAAAAAATTAAGATTGTTTTTCATAAATATTCCCTTTTTTCTTTGCTAAATTTCTTTCAAAAACAATTTTGAATTTATTAATTTTTGAATTATTATTTTCTGTTGTTTTCTTCTCAAAGCTTTTTTTGTAAGGTTCAATCTTGAGAGACTCTGATAATTAGATCTGGTAAAACTAGTCCCATTCGTGCAAAGGAAAAGAAGATCAAAGGTATAAACCCTTCTTCATTTTCTTTTTGAGATTCTAAAATCTGATCTAGAAATCTCTCTCTTATTCCTTTTTTAGGATCTGAACATGATAAGATCTACTATTCTGTTAATTAAAATCTGAATTAATTAATAAATCTCCAATTTTAAAATCAACCAAAACATGATAAACAAATTTGAAATATAAAAGCCCTCTTTCATTAGAAGGAATAACAATTGAGACAAATATAAGCCAAACTTGCAATTCTAAGCTAAACTAAGAAAATAAGTTTTCTCAAATTGTTTGTTACCAAAACCTAGTCCCCGAGCCAGTTTTGGTCACTTGTGAATTAGTGCTTTTCTTTCGAGTGAATTGATATAATCTTGGAATCAAATTTGGTTTTTTCTTGAATTTTTCAAAATGAAATAAAATTAAAATGGTGACTCACTTTTTTCAATTTGCTACTTTCAAATGCCATTTTTTGAACTCAAAGCAAGTTGCAATCGTGATGCCTTTCCCAAAAAGTATTTCAGTGCTCAGGCGAGACCTTATAGTTGGTGACTCCACTGCGGACTCTAAAATCTTTTTTCAAAATAAAAGATAAAAGTAGACTACTTTTGGTAAACAAGACAAGTTTGCCATTCAAGTGCAAGATAGTTTTTCAAGTATCACTACATAGGGCTCCTTTTCCTAAAGTACCTTAGTTTTTTAGGAAACCAAAAGATAGAAAGTAACATCGAGTGCGCAACCTTACTTAGGTTTGTTCACTGATAGTGAAATCATCTAGCCAATGATGTATCCTCTAATCCTTTTAAAGGTTTAACGAGTACACATGTACCGTTGGACCCATATGAGGCTCCTTAACTCACATGTAGTTAGGTATATCATATCTCTAGTGTGATGGGTTCCCTACAAACCACCCTTAACCTTTCATGTAATGACCTAGAGAACCTTCCCTTAGAGCTTATGAACCATAATACTGAACTTGGTATGTCATAAAACCCTTTTTCATTCATACATGCATGCATGTATAGCTTGAACCTTATGAAGAGTCAAAACCTATCTAAACACCCTCATTCCAAAACCTATAGTCCACCTAAGCCCATGGTCCACCTAAACCTATGATCTAATTCTATCAAAAACCATGTCACACTTGTGGTAAAGATAAACCTATTTATGGTACCTTCATCCTTATCCACAATACTTATCTAATCTAAATACTGACTTAGCTTTATTCTTTACAATACTTATACAAGCTAAACACTGACTTAGCTTCATCCTTCACAATCCTTACCAAAGCTAAATACTAACCTAACTTCATCTTTTATAGTCCATTACTCACTTAAACCCATGGTCTAGTCCAATCAAATCCATTACTTAACTACCATCAAACTTATGACCCATGGTATATCCATCCCCCCAATTATAAAACCTATAGACCTTCTATTCTTAAGCCAATGGTAAGTCATCCTTGAATTGCAAACCCAATTACCCAAAGCTAAATTCTAACTTGGTTTTCCAAACTAAACTTTTATTCCCAAAGCTAAATTTTGACCTAGCTTCCCAAGCTAAAAGCTGATCTAGCTTCCAAAAGCTAAATTAGATTTTACTTCCCCAAAGCTAAATCTTATAGCTTTTGAACTAAAATCTAAACCCTAATCTAAATTCTGACTTAGCTTTCCAAACAAAAAATTACCAAGCTAAATTCCAACCTAGCTCTCTAAGCTAAGTATTGACCTAACTAATATCATACACCATCACCCTTACCTCCATCCATGCACATCATCATCCATTACCTTTTTAACCCAAGATCTTTGGTTTGTCATACCCATTATACCCATTTTTCGAAAGCTAGATATTGATTTAGCTTCTTCTTCATTCCAAAGGTCACCAAGATGTCTGCTACATTCGACAAAGACTTGCCATTAAGGTAGGAGATAAAGATATCATGGACAAGCTTTTGGCCAAACTGTTGGAGCAACAAAAAGAGATGTTCAAGAGATTAGTAGCCCAAATTCAGGCCTAATTGCAAGCCTAAAGATGTGAGGCCTCACCCGAGCACCAGTCCGATCCGCTAAAGGGAATCAAAATGCTCATTTGGGAAAGAACTCACGAGGAAGCCCTTGAGCTTATTTTGAAAATCATTTTAAAGTCGCCGCCTTAATTTATTTTTATTTGGGAAAATATAAGGAAAAAACCTATTTGACTGCCATCATTACCCAAAGAAAAAAGATCACTAGCCTTGAAACCAAAGATAATTCGGGGACTAGGTTTTCAGTTTAACAAAACATGTTTGGCCAAGTAATATAAAAGTAACTTAAAATATATTTCATGAACAATTTAAGATTCATGGAAAATTTATAATATGTATGACCATTGATTCCAATAATAAATACAAGTAATAGTCCAAAATAAAATTAACATTACAAATAAAATCCAAAACATAGGGCATACCTCCTTTAGCCCTTATGGGTTATAGGGAAGTCACACATTCCCCAAACTAACCCTAATAATAAAGCAAATAAATAAACACAAAAGTAAGTGAAGAAGGTGATAGTAATATAAAAGTAACTTAAAATATATTTCATGAACAATTTAAGATGCATGAAAAATTTATAATATGTATGACCATTGATTCCAATAATAAATACAAGTAATAGTCCAAAATAAAATTAACATTACAAATAAAATCCAAAACATAGGAGATACCTTCTCTAGCCCTTATGGGTTCTAGGGAAGTCACACATTCCCCAAACTAATTCTAATAATAAAGCAAATAAACAAACACAAAAATAAGTGAAGAAGGTGATAGTAATATAAAAGTAACTTAAAATATATTTCATGAACAATTTAAGATGCATGGAAAATTTATAATATGTATGACCATTGATTCCAATAATAAATACAAGTAATAGTCCAAAATAAAATTAACATTACAATAAAATCCCAAACATAGGGGATACCTCCTCTAGCCCTTATGGGTTCTAAGGAAGTCACACATTCTCCAAACTAATCCTAATAATAAAGCAAATAAACAAACACAAAAGTAAGTGAAGAAGGTGATAGAGGGATAGTTGATTAATTTTAATCAGATTCGATGCCTAAACCAAGCATGCCTACATATCTCTTTGAATAGCAATCAGAACTCACACAGTTCTCCCTTTATGTGAAGAGGTTAGTTTAGCCTAGCCACTTTATCATGTTTTGATTGATTGATTAAAAGAGGGTTAAGTTAATTAATTACTTTAATTGATTACCGAGTTGATTAGCTAGCAACCTAGATGAATCATTTTAATCAACTAACTAAAATAGACAATAACCAAATAGAAAGGAAAAGAAGATTACCTTACGCTTTCGCGGCTTGGGGATGTAGGACGGATGAAGCAGACAACTAGATCATAATTCCACCTTTTCCACACAAGAGACATGAGCCTTGGACCACTAAAATGCAACTTCACTTTCTCCACACGACTAACACGATCCTTGGGCAAGGAGCTGCTTTGAAAGGCGGGTGAAAAGCCATAAACTAGTTGAATAGAAATCAAGGAGAAACCACCCAACATGCTTTGTAAAGCAAGGAGCAAAAGCAAAGAAATTTACTTGAAGTTAGTGCTTTTTAAGCCTTCAAGTATGTGTGTCTTAAGAATAGAGAGACCACCTTTATATATAGGGGGAAGAATAAAGCACAGAGGCTGAAATTTCCAATATAGGAGCAGAAACACACTGCTGGTGCTGCACTAGCCTCTGTGGCACTACAGAGGTCTCTGCGGTAGTGCCACAAAGGGCTTTGCGACATCGTAAGAGGCTCTGCGACAATGCCATAGAGTTATGCTGCAACTTGCTCTAATTCGCCCATTCTACCCATTTTTGTCTGTTCTCACTCATTTCTCATCCGTTTTCCATGATTCTAATTGCGTTGCACCTGTTACTGAGTCTTGAATGATTTGATGATGATTTAAGAGCCTTGATTGATTCCTTTCCTGACTAAATGGTCTATAATTCTGAGAGGTATAGAATTAAGGGTTCATAATTGCCCATTTCATCAAGATTGCTCTATTTGGTAGGCAGTTATGATGAGTGTGAACATTAGAATGAAGAGGATATCCCTGGTATATTTGGGAGCAGCAGGAAGTTCTAGTGAGTGTGAATTTTAGAATGAAGAGGATGCCCTCGGTATATTTGGGAGCAGTAGGAAGTTCTGATGAGTGTGAACTTTAGAATGAAGAGGATGCCCCCAGTATATTTGGGAGCATTAGGAGGAAAACAATAGTTCCTGTCTGGTAAAAACTAGAAGCTGTGTTCTTATTTGATGGAAATGAAGATAATTCTGTCTAGTAGGAATGATAATGACAATCTTATCTGGTAGGATCTAGGAGTAATATTCCTATCTGGTAAGAATGGCAAATCACTGGTCCTATCTGGTAGGAGTGATAATGATGATCCTATATGGTAGGATCTAGAAGTAATATTTTTGTTTGGTTGGAATGGAAAATCACTGGTCCTATTTGGTAGGAGTGATAATTACGATCCTGTCTGGTAGGATCTGAGAGTAGTATTCCTATCTGGTAGGAATAATAAAGCATTGGTCCTTTTTGGTTGGCACAGCAAAGCATTGGTCCTTTCTGGTTGGCACAATCATCCTTTTCGATGGGATTGGCAAATTATCAGCCTTGTCTGGTAGGAGCAGAATATCTGTCTATAATTATAAAAATCTTCTATATGTTGAATCTTGAGTAAGTGGTCAAATGCTTAGAGGAGACTATTGCGATCATATAAAAACTTGCTGTTCTGAATTCTGACTTGAGATGAGTTCACTATTGCATTCCCACGTGAAAAGTTACTATGCAAAAGGTATTAGATAAAGGCGTGCCACCTCTCACTTTTTGCAACTTTTCTCATTTGTCAAATTTTAGTTCTCTTTCTAGAAACCATTCTCTCTGACTTCTCTTTAAAATGGCTTCTCCCTCTAGTAGTCGCCATTCCAGGAGCTACCAAATACCAAGGTATGATCCCAACCCGGCAAACTTGCTGCAGGAACCAGAGCATCATGTGTCTAGTATCGGCGTCATGGAGGTATTTATCGCTTTGCCCTTCTTTCCTATTACAATGTTAGTTCATAGAAAATATATGCATGTAAATAATATATTTTTTATTTTTTATTTTTTTTATAAAGACTACAACCATTAGATTGAGAGGCGGTAGATCAAATCTATCTACCGTCTCTATTTACTTGGAGACTCATCCCCGAGTTTGAGGGTTGATTAAGCTGTTTGGATTGTTAGGATTTTTGTCCCTAGATTATACTCGAGAGGGTAATATTCCTTTGCTACAAGTATTGGCAGAGAGGTGGTGGGATACCACAAACACTTTTCACTTTCCATTTGGGGAGATAACCGTGACCCCTTTGGACTTGACGATGTTTGCTTATCTGCCATTTCAACCTCGAGCCTTAGAGCTTTATCCTACTTGGACCTCTATCTCATCAGAGGCTATGGTTGACCTATTGGGCATTGACCCTCCCCAAGGTGAACCACATGTCCCTCATTCTTGGCTCCGATGGTAGATTGACATTTATACTTATGATGTGGGGGTCCTTTCAGATGAGCAGGCTCCTTGCTTATTGGTTCTGATGATATTAGGCTACTCATTTTGCCACACATGGAGGGATACCATTGATTTGAATATTCTGTGCTTACTGGAAGATTTATCCATTATTAGGAAATTTGATTGGGGAGGTGTAGCTTTGTGTGTGATGTACCAAGAGATGTCTGACTTATCTCGAGGTGTGTTCACTGCTTTAGGAGGGACTCATATCATTTGGGAGGTATGCTTCTATCTTTTTACTTCTATCTTATACCCACTATCCCTATGTCTTATGATTATTTTCCTTTGTGCAGTATTGGACCTACGAGCACTTTCCTTTTTTGCTCCTACTTTGAGGGATCATACACAAATCATATCCCAATTAGCTATCTTTAGTGGATATAGAATCACCATCATCAGGAGAGATATGATTTTCGCCATATTCGAGATTTCTTCTCTTATTTAGTATCATCACAGGTATGCATACATGCTTAACACATCATCCTTATCACTCATTATGATATTCTATTTTTCCCCATTGTTCTTTTTTTCATAGGTCCGATGCTTACCTCTCACTGATAGACTTTAACTCATCACTCCATACCATGAGTCTGGTGTGGTTTTGTCTTCCCACTGCCTCCTTTTATATTTCCACACTGATTCCATGTTTTTCCTTGGGGAGAGAGTTCGCAACTAGATTACAAAAGAGAGGATTGTCCTAGCTAATCCCCTTGCTGATATGCGATATGGATTGCGCATCCCTAATTACGATTCATTAGTAGCAGGCCTTCCAGTTGAGCCTTTCTTGGACCTTGAGGGTGACTATAGGAGCTTTTGCATGCATCGCCTACTACCTTACATCCCATTTCTTTTAGGACAGGCTCATTCTAGTTATAGATCTTCTACCACAGGATTAGTTCATACTTTTACTACTAGGAGGAGTGGTGGTCTGAGGTTTATTGTAGATGCCCCTTTTGATAAGGCTGGAACGAATGAGCATGCGAGTTTTCCCGCCTACTTATGGGCAAGAGAGGACTTGAATTATATTTCTTCTAATCATGGCTTGGCTTGATATGAGATCCCTTATGACCTTGCTATTGATTTTATCCCATTTCCAGATCATATAGGTGAGGTATGTGCTTCTGCCCCCTTTTTGAGCTTATTCTTTGTCACTTAATGCAGTTTCTTACTCATCTTTTCCTTATGCAGATCCATGAGGATTGGGCTCACCATAACTATGAGATGGTTCATTGCTTGAGGACAGCATTGTCTGTGACTCCTACTTTAAGTGGTCATGATGAGGATGATGATGCAGATAAGAGGAGGAGACATAGGCGAGGCCGGCGCTGGCTTTCCTCCTGTTATGCAAATGTTATGCTGACTCTATATATGATTATGTTATGCATGTGTGCATGTTGATGTGAAACTTGACTTATGTTTTATTTTTATTAGCATGATGTATGGATGTTATGACTCGATTATGCAAGGATTTGACTTATGTATGTTATGAATGCACCTTTTCTATGAATGAATGCGTGATAGGGCTCCACCATCTTTCTCTTTTGCTCTCTCCCCTTTTTTCATCAAATTCCTCTCAAATACTGCATGATCTATAAAAAGGAAGGGTCGTCGTAGCTTGCGGCAATATGCGGTAGGGGTACGGCAGCTAGTGGTCCTATGCAGTATTGCAAAGCCTTGTGCTGCTGCCGCAGAGAAGCTTGCGGCACCACATTGATGCTTATGGTAGTGCTGCAAAAGATTTGAGGAAGCCCACACTCTTCTATGGTAATCTTAATGAAAATCTTTAATTTTCCCCTATATATATCCCTCTCATGGCTTAGAAATCCTCACAACTGCAATTCAACTTTTACAGCACTTTTCTTGCTTTCTTCTCTTTACTTTTCTCTCATCTTTTCCTCTAATTTCCCTTTTCTTTTCACTCATGGAGCCTTATTTTAGCCATTTAATGCATTTATGGACCAAAAACCTTGAGCAAGTGGAGCGCATTAACTTAGAGACCTTTAGGATTAGTGTCATGCCAACCTTGAGGAGGGTTCAAGTGGATTGGGAATTTTTTAGGGCTTGTCTAAAATTTTGGGATCCTGAGGCACATGTTTTTAGATTTAGGGCTAGCATGGATGAAATGTGCCCTACTTTTGAAGAATTCAGTGTGTTACTGCGATCTAATCCTGAAGCTGATTTGGCTGCTCCCACATTAAGAGTGGGGTACTTCAATTCATTTCTAAGGCTCTTGGGACTGGACACTGCAACTGCTAGCCCTATGGTCGTGAATGATTGGGTGGACCTGACTGTTATAATTGCCGAGTTCTATGATCCCTAAGGTTTTGAAGATAAGGAATGGCAAGATCATCGGATGAATGCTTTAACTTTTTGTCTAACTGTCGAGTATCTCTTTATAGGTTCAACTGGTTGGGGGACATTAGGATAACCAAACTGATTTTTTAGATGGCCAAAGGTCATTCTATAGCTAGAATTATCTTAGCAGAAACAATCCTTAGTTTAAATTGAGCTTACAAAAGTGATGGGCCTTGGTCTGTGAGTCCAATCATTCTATAGGTATGCTGTTCTTCCTTCTTTCCTTTTCTCTTTCCCCTTTCCTTTCTTACTCAGCTATGTTTCTGCCTAGATTTGGCTAAGGGATCATTTGAAGGTGGTTGCTCTTCCTACTAAAAAGGACTACTCTACTTCATAGTATCGATCTTGCACCATAGCGAGGAAATTTAATTCTAAAAAGGAATGGACTGAATGGCTATTTAAACTCGACCCCCCAGAATTGCTGTGGCTTTGTCCTTGGTATAAGATCAAGAAGTTTATGACTATGAGTTATGGCTATAGGATGGTTTATTTGTTGGGTTTGAATATGGTGACATTCTACCAAGGAACAAGGGTGATACGCCAGATGGGTCATGCGCAAGGAGTGCCCCCGGATGGAGCTATCTTTGAATCTACTTTCATCACTCCCACTGTGGCTAGGGCTATTACCAATGGATGGGCCCATGGTTTTCATATTGTTCTTCCATCTCGTTGCTTTGATAAGACAGAGGCTTACACTTTATGGTGGATTGCTATATCTTAGCCATCAGAGAAGATAAGGAGGGTGACTTTACTCAAGGAGATAGAAGATGACACTTCTATAGGGGGGATTACTGATAGTTAGGAGATCTATTATTTAGGACTTTAGGCAAAATTTTTTCAATTTTTCTTGTTATAGTGAGTGAGACTCTTAGATTTGTCATAAATCCAATTTTGAATAAAACACCATCAATTTTTTTTTTTGCATTGAAACAACAAAATTTGGCACAAAAGAAAATTTATTAATGATTTGGACTGCACCTAATGAGGGTTACCTACATATCTCCTTACATAAACTTATTTCTATTACATACTTTTCTCTATTATTTTGGAGAATTAGGTCCACGTAGTTCTAGTTACGATGCATCATTATACAAAGTATCACTTTAATTGATTGAAGTTACAAGGGTTAGAGAATTCAATTTTGTCCAAATCCATGAGAACGACACCTCCACTTGACAGAATGCATTTAAGCACATAAGGTCTAGTCCAGTTTGGCCTAAATTTGCCCCTAGGGTCATGCATTAGGGCTCAAACTTCCTTTAAGACCAAGTTTCCTTCTTGTAGTCCCCTATCTCGCACTTTCTTATTCAAATGCTGAGACAACTTTTGTTGGTAACCCTGTAATTGATACAACACATCCATTCTCTTTTCTGCAATAGCCTTCAACTAATCATGATAACTTTTAATCCATTCTATCTCCTCAGTCTGACTTTCTCTTATGATCCTGGCTGATATAATTTCCACCTCAATCGGTAGCACAACTTCCATTCTATATAATAACGAGTAAGGAGTTGTCCCCATTAGTGTACAGATGGAAGTCCTATATCCCTACAGAGCAAATGGTAATTGTTGATGTTAGTGCTTGTGATTATCAGTCATCTTTTGCAGGAGGGATTTGACGGTTTTGTTTGTTGCTTCAACCACCCTATTAGTTTGTGGTTGGTAAGGAGATGATATGTGATGCTGGATCTTTTCTTTTTTTAAGAGCTAAACTACTTCTTTCTGAAAATAAGACCCATTATCTGTAATAATCTCAAAAGGTACTCCAAACATACAAAGGATGTTAGTTTGGATGAAATGAGCCACACTTTTTGAATCCAGTACCCGGTAAGGTACCGCTTCTACCCACTTTGTGAAGTAATCAACCACTACAAGGATGTATTCATGACCAGCAAATGATTTAGGATTTATTCTTCCTATGACATCAATGCCTAAAGTTGCAAAAGGCCAAGGAGTAGTTATAGGCTGCAAGGGCATAGGAAGCTGCTTCTATAGTTTGGCATAAATCTAGCATTTATGACATCTTCGTACAAACTTCATACAATCTTCATTCATAGTGAGCCAAAAATATCCCAGATTTGCAATTTTCCAAGCCAATGCAATCCCATTCATGTGTGGCCCTTCTTCCCCTCCATGGACCCATTCCATGATTTGTTGCGCTTCTTCTTCAGTCACGCATCTCAAGTGTATGTTATCCCATGCCTTTTTATACAAAACATCTCCATTTGAGAAGAAATTGCTGGCTAATTGCCTTAGAGTTCTTTTTTTTGATTTAAAAGCCCTTTCGAGATATTTTCCATTCTTGAGATAATTGAAGATGTCCTAAAACCAAGGTTTCTAATCAATTAGTTGAATATTCATGCACAAAGTATAGTACCTTGGTTCTCGCTTCACTTTAATCACTACAGGTCTGATTATTTCCCTATCTCTCATGTCTAGCATTGATGCAAGTGTTGCTAGAGCATCTGCAAATTGATTCTTGGCACAAGGCAAATAATGAAAGATAATTCATGAAAATTTTCTGCAAGATCATCCAAGCGCTTATGGTAAGGAACCAAACGCTTTTCCCTTATCTTCCATTTCCCAACAGCTTAAGACACAATTAGATTTGAATCTCCATAGACCTTCAAGTAATCAATCCTTAAATTCACAACAACCTCTAAACCAACTATGCAGGCTTCATACTTTGCCTCATTATTCGTCACTTCAAAAGCTAGCTTGATAGGCATAGGTAGATTTTCTCCGTCATGGGTGACTATAACAATTCCAGCACCATACCCTTTGCTTTTACTTATATCATCAAAGAACAATTTCTAGACTTCAGGCTCAATTTGTATGATCTCTTAATCAGGAAATTCTGGTTCTGACCAATTACTGTCTATTGGGGTTACAGCTAATTGATCTGTTATCACACTCCCTTTTATAACTTTCCTTTGGACATACTTCAAACCAAAAGCTACAAGAACCGCCATCCATCTTGCCATCTTACTGTCAAGAACTGGTCTTTCCATGAGAAACTTTAAAGGACTCTTGTCAGCCAGGACATGGGTAGTATATGAACTCAAATAATGTTGATGTTTATGACATACCCATACCAAAGCAAGGTATAACTTCTCAATTTGATTGTACTTTAGCGCATGAGCGAGCATGCACTTACTTAAGTAATAAATAACATTTTCTTTATGACTCAGCAGCATTTTGGGAGAGCATTGCCCCCATGGCTTCTTCTGTGATGAAGAGGTATAGTAATAAAGGCTTTCCCAGTCTTGGTGGTTACAATACAGAAGGACTTAGCAAGTACTCTTTGATTTTCTTGAAAGCTTTCTGGCAATCATCATTCCATTGCTTAGATGTTCCTTTTTTTAGCAACTTGAAGATTGGACCACAGACATCTACTAGCTGAGCTATGAACTGGCTAATGTATTATAGTCGTCCAAGGAAGCCTCTAATTTCTTTTTTGTCTTAGGTGCTAGCATCTCCAAAATAGTTTTTGACTTTGCTAGATCTACCTCTATTCCTCTCTTACTAACCATATACCCCAAAAACACCTTAGATGATGCCCCAAATATGCACTTGGTGGGATTCAACTTAAGATTATATTGGCAGAGTATGGAGAAAAATCACCCTAAGGCATGTAGGTGATCCTCTGCTATTTCAGACTTGATTACCATGTCATTAACATATACCTCAACATCCTTATGTATCATGTCATGAAAGATTGTGGTAGCCATTCTTTGGTAAGTCACCCCTACATTCTTCAATCTAAAAGGCATAACCCGATAGCAATATGTACCCCACTTAGTCACAAAAGCAATCTTTTCTTTGTTAGGAGGATAGACCTGAATTTGGTTGTACCCTACATATAAATCAATCAAGGAGACTACTTCATATCCGGCCATGCAGTCAACTAATAAGTCAATATGAAGTCATGGAAAATCATCCTTGGGGCAAGCTTTGTTTAAATCCTGATTATCTGCGCACATCTTGACTTTCCCATCTTTCTTTTGTACTGGAACTATGTTTGCTAACCAAGAAGGATACGTGATTGGCTCAATGAACCCATTGCCTAATTGCTTGGTGACTTCTTCCTTGATCTTTAAAGATAACTCTAGCTTTAGTTGTTGCAGCTTCTGTTTGACAGGCTTTTCATAAGTAGGAATTTTATGAATAGCTATAGCTGGATCCAGCCCAGTCTATCCTTAGGTTCCTAAGCAAAGCAATCTAGGAATTCTTGGATCATTTTACTCAAGTCGTCCTATGAGGCCTCACCAGAGCACCTGGTCTGATTCACTAAAGGGAATCGAAAATGCCCATTTGGGAGAAACATCATGATTGGAACCTGCTGTGAGTTTAGAAAATTAAATTTTGTAAGTTGTAATTTGCAGAGAGAGTTGCCACTTTAATTTGTTTATTTTAGTTGGGGAAATAAAAGGAAAACCCAATTTAATTGACTCCAAAATTATACCATTTATCCCAAGAAAAAGCACTAATCCTTGAATGACCAAAGAGGGCTCGGGGACTAGGTTTTGGCTAAAACAATACAAAAAAAAAAAAAAAATTAGTTTGGCTTAAATATAAAATAACTTTTATAAAAAGAAGTTTTTGTGTATGCTTGAATAGACATAATATGATGTATGAAACAAATATTACTCATGAAATGCATGACAAATATGAGATAATGATAATTACAAGATGCAAAAAGATAAAGGAGAAACTACTTAAAACTATTACAAGTCAAAATATCAAAATCAAGGAATCTTTCCTCTAGCCCTTATGGGTTCTAGGAAAAGCACATATTCCCTAAATAATCTAAGCAACTAAAATAAGAAAGAGAGTATTAAAACAATTATAATAAAAAGAATTAAAATTTTGATTTTTATTCAAGAAAAGCAATTTTGATCCTAAACTATATAAAGAAGGTAATAGAGAGAAGAAGTTGTTAATTTTAGCAGAGTTGAATGCCTTAGAGACAGCAAGCCTGTGTATCCCTTTGAATGGAAATCAAACCCCACACAGATCTTTCTTCTTACAAAAGAGGGGTTCTTAAGTCATTGCCTTTCTTATAATGTTTTGATTGATTTTAAAGGGGCTTTAGAGATTTGTTAATTAGGCCAGATTTTAATTAACAAAAATTAGATCTTTGCAAATTTAGATCTTGAAATTGAAATTGAAAAAGGAAAAGGAAAGAACTTTTACCTTTGGCTTACGTAGGCGAGGAACGTAGGGAACAAGCTTAGCACTGGATCTAAGTTCCACCTTGGCTTTAGGATATCACGAGTACTCCTTTTGGAAGAAGGACTCTTGAATAGCATGAACTCTTAGATAACGCCTTTGCTTGAGAACCATGAATTCCTTTTGAAAGAAAATGGCCTGAATTGAACATTTTCTTGATGAGGAAGCTTAAGAATAGAACTTGAAGTGATTAGGAGGCTTGTGAATGGGGTTTTGAGATGATTAGGAAACTTACGAATGGGGTTTTATGTGATGGAGGAGGTTTTAGGAATGAGATTTTAGAGATTTGGAGGTTTAGGAAGAGGGTTTTGATGATTGAAAAGCTTAGAAATAGGGTTTAGAAAGCTTTATAGAGAGTATAGAAGCATATAATTGTGTGTGTTTAGCTGTTATGAGGTGCAAGGTATTTATAGGGGGAGTTTGGGGCTAAAAATTCACAGTTTCCGAGTAGAATTCTGAAAGGGAACAGTTGCGGTAACTGAGGAGTCGACTGCAGCAACTGCAGAGGGCTTTGCGATTGCTGTAGCGCTAGCTGTGGAAGCCTATTGGTTACTATAAGGGACTCTATGATAATCGTAGAGGCAGCTCCGGTAACCGCAGCGGGCTGCGAGTTGCCGTAGCAGGCCTGCGAGTTGCCCATTCCTTTTTTTGGCTTGTTATTCTCTGTTTTTGATCCGATTTGAGCCCAGTCTAATTCTATGCATTCATGGTCAAATGTCAGTCATTTGGAGGTGCAAAATAGAGGGTTCACAACTGCCCCTTTATCATATTCGGTCGGACAGGAGGTTGGGTCGGATAAGTGTGAACCGGGGGAATTCTGGAAGTTTTCATACGATTGAAGATCTTGGTCAGCTTTAAGACTTATGTCAAGGTGCCATGTCTATTTTTGGGCTTTTTTTGAATTCATTTGGATTATTTTCCAATTTTTTTAGACATTTTGAATTTCTGAACTTTCTGCGATTGCGGAAGATTCTAGACTTCATTTGAGTTGCTTTCTATTCTGAGGCACAGATAAAAATCTTATGGATCTGTTTGTTTGGAAAGAACTGAATTCTAATTTGAAATGGACTTGTTATGGCGAAATTTGGTAACTTAGCTATGCGAACTGAAAGGAAATGATGAGGTGAGGCCCACGGTTCCTTCTATAAATACCCCTCCCTTCTCCATTCATCTTCACCACTTTCCATTTCATCTTTCTCTCTCTTCTTAGACTCTATCACTCTAAAACTCCTTCATCAATATGGCTTCCTTGAGTTCAAGGCATATGAGAAGCTACTCGGCACCCTGAGGTGGTGCGAATCTCGTGGTTCTGCTGCAGGAGCTCAGAGATCATGCAAGCTTTACTAGCAGTATGGAGGTATTTATTTTCTTTCTTGCACTTGAGTTAGTTCTATACAAGCAATAATATGATGCAGTCTGGTTCATTATGCAGTGATGATTATTTTTATTTTTATTTTTATTTTTATTTTTATTTTTATTTTTATTTTTTTAAATGATATTTTATGATAAAATAAAAAATAAAATAGAAAAAAAGTGAAGAAAACTCTAGTTCCTTAAGCAAAAATTTATTTTCTGTGTATTTCATGTGAAGTCATGTGATCTGAGGTTGAGAGGAGGTAGAGGTAACCTGGTGAGGGTTTCTACTTACCTGAATCGCCATCTTGATGTGCAAGCTATGATCGAGCCTTCTAGTTTGCTCGGTCTGCTAGACTTGGAGTGTTCTTGTGAGGGTAATCGCACCTTATTGAGGGCTTTGGCAGAGAGGTGGTGGGACACCACCAATACTTTTCATTTTCCATATGGAGAGTTGACGGTGACCCCTATGGATGTCCGTTTGCTTGTTGGTTTGCCTTTTTGTTGTCGAGCTTTGGACTTTTACAGCTCCTGGACCGCACTAGATAGTTAGAGGATGACTGAGCTATTGGGTTTTGACCCTCCTCGCACTGATGTTCATGTGTTGAGAGTCTGGCTTCAAAACCAAATTGGCGATTTAGATTAGTATGGGGGCTACAATTGAGCAGGCAGCTCGTTTGTGCCTTATAATGATTTTGGGTTACTTCATCTCTCACACGAGGAGAGACACCATTGATTTCAGCATCTTAGCTTCATTAGAGGACCTGACCCAGATTTCTGAGTATGATTGGGGAGGTGCTACCTTGTGTGTGATGTATAGGGAGATGTCTGATCTCTCTCAAAACACTTTTTTCAGTTTGGGTGGTACCCATGTTATTTGGGAGGTGAGCATGCATTTTTTTTTCTCATTTTTGCTATTTGTATTGCACTTCATTGTTATCTTGACAAACTATTGTCTGTTTTGTAGTATTGGGCTTATGAATACTTTACTCGCGTATCCCTACCCTAAGAAATTCAGTTCTTGACAGAGTGCCCTGGGGGTACTTATGGAGTTATAGTAACTACAGTCGCTTCGATAGGATGGGTTTTGCTAGTTACCAGACCCATTTCAGCCAGTTGGGTGTGCACCAGGTATTTGTCTTGCTAGTTGGCTTTACTTTTAATTGCTTCAAACTTACTTTATATTTTGTAGGTTCGGTGGAATGCCTATCAAGATCGCTTGCCACCATTAGTGATGGAATGGATGGGTTCCAACTACGTGCTTTCCTCATGTAGACTATTTCTCTGCTTTAAGGATGAGAGAAGATATTACCTTGGGGAAAGAGTTAGAGGGCAGATTACTGGTGATAAGCCTTTACCTCCCCTAGCTGATTTGAGACATGGATTGAGTATTGTAGATGATAAGGCATTACTGGTAGGCCTCCCTCGTGATCATTTCTTAGATTATGATTACTTCTACCAGGCTTGACCGGTACTGTTCCTATGAGGGATTTTGTTTTTGGTCCTAGGAGATTGACTGCTGGTTCCACTTAGAAACCTTCGGTTAAGGTTCCTTTGAACAAAGCAGGGCCTTCTAGGGTTACTCTTCCCCCTACTACTGCTGTTCCTGACTTTGGAGTAGCTTCAGGATCATCTGGTGGTGACATTTAGCACCAGAGTCTATGGCCTTCTACACATTGTCAGTACTTTTCTGTTAAACAAGGGCAGCTGGTTGAGTATGATTGTTCTATAGTAAAGCCATTTAGATGGCCTGAGGTTCTAGCCGATACTTCAGAGGTAGGTTGTCCTAATTCTGCTATGACTTTAGATTCTTGCTCAATTGCTTGACTTTCTTTATCTTCTAGGTGCCTGTGGATTGGTCTCGTGAGGCCCAGAGAATGATGGGTCATCTGACTGCTACTCTGTCATCTGCTTTGACCTGAGTAAAGTTGGGAGGTAGTAGAGATGCTGGTAGAGGTAGAGGTGCTAGTGGTGATGAGGGAGATGAGTCTCTACGTGAACGGAGGAGGGAGAGGCGCAGACACTGTTAAATGCTCTGTTTTCCTTCCTTTGAGTTGTTAGTCTTATGAATGATATGTATGGATATAATGGATGTTCTTCCTACTGTAATGTTATGACATGTATGGATGTTTTCTAAAATGTGATGCTATGATATATATGGACATGATGTCATGAACAGCTTTACTTATTATGAGATGTACTTCTATCCTGATTATGTATATGTAATATGCATGAATGCAGTTCCTAAATTTAATTGAAGTAGGGCCCCCACCCTCTTTTTTTTTTTTTTTTTTTTTTAGCTAAGAAGCCTTGCCGTAGCTTTGAATTTGCAGAGTGGAGATGGAAAAAAGTCGCGGCAACACAGAGGATTTTGCGATTGCCGCAAAAGGGGTGCAGTAACTGCAAGCGCCCCTGCGGTAGCTAAAATGGTTTCCGCGAGGGCTTGTGGCAACCGTAGGGAAGGCTGTGGTTACCATAGCCCAAGTGTGGCAACCGCAGTGGGTTCCATCCTTGATGCTGATTTTCTTAGTTTTCTACTATTTATAGGCTCTTCCACCCCTTAAAACTTCATTCCATTGACCCTTGAATACTTTTAAGAATCTTGCTTTGCTCTTTTCTCAAAATTTTTCTTTAAAATTTTTTTCTCAATAGAGCCCTATTTCAGTCATGCAATGTTTTTATGGTGTAAGAATCTTACTAAAGTAGAGAGAATAAATTTAGGAAGATATGGAGTAAGTGCCATACCCACTTTGAGGAAAGTGAAAGTTGACTGGGATTTTTTGTGCACCTGTATATGCTTTTGGGATCCTGCTGCCTATGTCTTCAGGTTTGCAACAATCATGGAAGAAATGTGTCCTACTTTTAAGGAATTTTCTGTGTTGCTTGGGTCTGACCCTGAGGCTCTTTTGGCTACTCCTGTTGAGAGAGTGGGATATTTCAACTCCTTTAGAAGACTTTTGGATCTTAGTAAGGAAGTGGCTAGTCCTATGGTGGTGGACGATTGGGTGGACTTAACTATTGTAGTTGCAGAATTTCATGATCCCAAAGGATTTGAGGATGATAAGTGGTTTCATTTGAGGATGCAGGCTCTCTCTTTTTATCTGACTGCCGGATATATCTTTGTAAGCCCTACTGGTCGGGGTAATACTAGGGTTGCTGATTTGATCCCTCATATGGAAGAAGGAAGGTCTATCGCTGCCATTGTACTTGCTGAGACTATTATGAGTCTAGATAAGGCATATGATTCAAGCGGTCCATGGACTATCAGTCCCCTTATCCTTTAGATTTGGTTGAGAGACCATCTTTGGATAGTGGCTCCTCCTGTTAAGGTGGATTACTCTGCTTCCTGGTATAGGACCTGTACTATTGTGATAAAAAAGGACTCTAAAAGAGTGTGGCTCAAATGGCTTCTTGAGTTGGATTATGATGAATTGCTTTGGAGATGTGACTGGTATAAGATAAATTGGTTCATGACCATGAGCTTTGGTTATAGGATGGTTTATCTTTTGGGTTTAAGGATGGTCACTTTTTATCAGGCTACTAGAGTTATGCACCAAAAGGGACATAGACAAGGCGTGCTCTCAGACGGTGCTTTATTTCATTTTATCCTTATTACCGAGATGGTGGCTCGAGCCATTAGGAATGGATGGGCAAGGGGCTTTCATGCTGTTCATCCTTCTCATTATTATGACAAGATGTTAGAGAATATCGATTGGTGGATAGCAAACTCATGGCGGTTTGAGAAAGTTAGGAGAGCTGCAATGATTAAGGAGATAGAGGAGGATGAAGATAAGAGTCATGATTGACCTTTTGTCCCATTTTTGTTATGCTTTTTAGGAAGACTTTTTGGCTTGTAAGATTGGTTTGATGGTTTAGATTTTATGTCTTTTATTTTCTTTTTCAACGTTCCAAAAATTAATTAGGACAAATGAGACATCTTATTCATTTTTTTTTAGATGCAAATAAGAGCTAAACAAATGTGTAGCACGTAATGAAATTTTATTGATGATTTGGACCGAACCCACACGGCTTGCCTATGTATCTCCTTACAACAATTTCATCATCATTATTTCATTTTTTTTATAGAGAATTAGGTCCACGTAGTTCTTGTCTTTACATAGATGTAAATGCAATGTATGAATTACAAGGATGCTTATACAAAATATATCTTGAACTGATCCATATTACATGGGCTCAAAAACTCTATGCCGTCCAAATCCATTAAGATGGCTACTCCTTTAGATAGAACCTTTTTTAGCACGAACGGGCCACTCCAATTGGGTCTAAACTTTCCTCTTGGATCATGAACAGGTGCCCTGATTTCCTTTAGAACAAGGTTACCTTCTTGTAGTCCTCTGTCTCTAACCTTTTTGTTGAAATGCCTTGCCAATTTCTGCTGATAGCCTTGAATTCGATATACGGCATCCATCCTTTTCTCATCAATGGCATTGAGTTGTTCATGGTAGCCTTTTGCCCATTCTATTTCATCCGACTGACTCTCTTTCATGATCTTAGCTGATTTTATCTCTACCTCGATTGGGAGGACTGCTTCCATTCCATACACCAAGTAGTATGGTGTAGCACCGGTTGGAGTGCGTACTGATGTTCTGTATCCCCATAAAGCATAAGATAGATGTAGGTGCCAATCCTTTTGGTTGTCAGCCATCTTTTGAAATATATTGTTGAGAGTCTTGTTTGCGGCTTCTACTGCACCATTTGTCTGAGGCCTATAAGGAGAAGACTTGTGGTGTTGGATTTTCTCCTTTTTCAGTAGCTAAGTGATTATTTTTGAAAATGGGATCCATTATCGGTGATTATTTCGAATGGGACTCCATACCTACAAAGGATGTTGGTACGAATAAATTGAGCTACTCATTTGGAATCTAACACTTGGTAAGGTACAGCTTTAACCCATTTGGAAAAGTAATCAATTTCCACCAAGATGAATTCATGTTTGCCTGAGGATTTTGGGCTTATCTTCCCAATGACGTCAAGGCCCTAAGTAGCAAATGGCCAAGGCATGGTGATTGGCAATAAAGGAATAGGAGGTTATTTCTGAAGCTTAGCATAAACTTGGCATTTATGACATTTTTGCACGTACTTAGCACAATCCTCATTCATGGTAAGCCAAAAATATCCTTGGTTTGTGATTTTATGGGCCAAAGCAATACCGTTCATGTGTGGGCCTTCATCACCACTATGCATCCATTCTATGATTTGTTGGGCTTCTTCTTCAGCGACACATCTTAGGTGGATATTATCCATGTCTATTTGTAGAGTACATCCCCATTTGGAATGAATATCTTGGACAGCTGTCTCAGAGTCCTCTTTTCTGTTTTAGAGGCCCCTTTAAGATAAAGCCCATTCTTGATATAATTGAGAATATCTCAAAACCACGGCTTGCTATCGACGGCTTGCATATTCAGGCAATGAGTTATGCACTCTGGTTCATGCCTCACTTCAATTTTGATTGGTTTGATTATGAAGCCATTACTTATGTCAAGCATCAAGGCGAGTGTTGCTAGTGCATCAGTGAATCTATTCTTTGTTCTCAGGAGATAATGGAAGGATAACTTATAGAAGTTGGCTGCCAATTCATCTAGGTGTTTGCAGTAAGGAACCAAACGCTCTTCTCTGATTTTCCATTTTCCCAAAGCTTGGGACACTATCATATTCGAGTCTCCATAAATCTCGAGTTGCTTGATTCAAAGCCTTATTGTTGTTTTAAGACCATAAATACATGCCTCATACTCTGCCTTGTTATTTGTTACTTCGAAGTTTAGCTTGATGGCTATGGGTATGCTTTCCCGCTTGGTGTAATGAACACAATGCCAGCGCCATACCCTTTGTTATTTGATGCCTTGTCAAAGTAAAGCTTCCAAACTTCATTGCCAATCAATAGGATATCCTTATTGGGGAATTCAGGCTCAGTCCATTCATCCTTTATTGGGGTTGCAGCTAATTGGTCTGCTACTATGCTTCCTTTGATTGCTTTGTGCTGTGCATATATGAGATCATATGCTGCCAACACTGCCATCCATCTTGCCATCTTACTGTTAAGAACTGGCTTCTCTATAAGGAATTTCAAAGGGCTCTTGTCAGCAAGGATATAAGTTGTGTAGGAACTAAGATAGTATTGCAGTTTGTGGCAAACCCAAACAAGGGCAAGGCACAGCTTTTCTATATAGCCATATTTGAGTTCATGGGATAACATTCTTTTGCTCAAGTAGTAGATGGCATTTTCCTTATTAGAGTCAGGGGCATTCTGGGCAAGCATTGCCCCCATTGCTTCATCAGTCACGGATAAGTAAAGCAACAGCGATTTCCTAAGCCTTAGAGGTTGCAGCACTAGTGGGTTCAGCAGATATTGTTTGATTTGATCAAAGGCCTTATGGCAGTCTTCATTCCATTGCTTTGAGGCTCCTTTTCTAAGTAATTTGAAGATGGGCCCATATACATCAACCAATTGATTAATGAATCGACTAATGTATTGGAGCCATCCAAGGAAACCTCTGATCTCCTTTTCTATTTTAGGAGGTGGCATTTCTAAAATTGCCTTTGATTTTGCAGGATCGACCTCTATACCTTTCTTGCTGACCATATGGCCTAGAAATACCCCAGATGAAGCATCAAAAATACACTTGGCGGGATTGAGTTTGAGATTATATTGGCGAAGTCTAAGGAAGAATTGCCTTAAAGCTTCCAAGTGTTCTTCGACAGTACTGCCCTTAACCAAAATATCATCGATATATACTTTAATCTCTTTGTGCATCATGTCATGGAAGATTGTGGTTGCCATCTTTGGTATGTTGCCCCTATATTTTTAAGTCCAAATGGCATAACTCTATAACAATAGGTACCCCACTCGATGATGAAGGCTATTTTCTCTTTGTTGTGGGGGGGGGGGGGGGGGGGGAGAGGGGAGGGGGGACCATTATTTGATTGTATCCCGCAGCTAGATCGGTTAAAGAAACCATTTTGGATCCTTCCATTCGATCCACTAGGAGGTCAATATGGGGCAAAGGAAAGTCATCTTTTGGACAAGCCTTGTTTAGATATTTATAGTCCACACACATTCTAACTCTACCATCTTTCTTAGGAACCGGCACAATGTTGGCAAGCCAAGAGGGGTAGCTGATGGGCTCGATGAAGTTGTGGTCTAGTAGCTTCGTAATCTCTTCTTTAATTGGTATGGACCATTTGGCTTTGACTCTTCGCAATTTATGTTTGACTAGCTTGGAATCAGGGTAGATTGGAATTTTGTGAATGGCTATGCTCGGATCCAAACCCGTCATGTCTTTAGGAAGCCATGTGAAACAGTCTTGAAATTCTTTGATCATTTCCTTTGTTTGATCCCTGTTTATGCATGTAGATGCTATGAATGTAGTTTTTGGTGTATCATGCCAGCATTCATTGGCTCTTTGATTGCATCATCTTTTATTTCATTTATTTCATTTTTTTTATCTGATGTCTCATTTAAGTCAAATTTAAAATTTGAAACATTAAAGAAACATGAAGACACAAGATCGTAAGAGGAAAGGGCAAACTTTTTATTGCATTCAAACATGGATAAATCCTAGTTTACATCAAACTCAAAAGCTAGACACTCAAGGTCAATTACATCACTAAAAATAGAAGAGACTGAAGACTCTGACTCTGACTGGGACTCTGACTCAGACTTTGACTTAGACTGGGATTCTAACTCAGACTCAAATTGGGACTGGAACTCCATCTCAGATTAGTGGATTAGGCCCTCCCTGAAATACCAATTATCCAGCTCGGTCTTGTTTGGTTGGATTAGGGTGGATGGGTTAGGATCCTCCTCGTCTAAAGTAAGCATGAAGACTTCATCAAAGAGACTTACCTTCATGTTCTCCTCTCAATCTCGACTTAGTATGAATATGGGCTCGCAATCCTCTAGTGAAAGCCTCATTTAAGGGCTGCAACTCTTTCCTTGGCCCATTCATCCATTTCTATCAAATCCTCCTCAGTAGGCTCATATCCTAGCCCAAACGGTGGCATTGCAATTGGGTAGTCCATAAAGGATTTTAAATCTTATTGATTTCTTCCAAGACCTAGACTAGGAAAATAGTTCATTTTTCTTAACATATTAGCCATAGTAATGTTTCCAAAAGGGTCAAAGTCGAGTGGCACAAATTCATTACCTTTTTCGCCCTCGAGGAATTGGATGAAAGAGAAGCCTGAGAGAGGGTAGGTGGACGATTCATGTTGAATTTCTAAAATGGGTACAGGGCTTGGAATGTCAACCTTGTCATGCATGTCTCCTTTTATGGTAACAATCCCTTTCCCGTAAGGAAATTTGACCTTCTGATGTAGTGATGAAGGGATCACCTTAGCTTGATGGATCTAGGGTCTTCCAAGAAGTAGGGTTAAATAAGCAGGAACATTAATTACTTGGAAGGGAATGGAAAAGGCTATGGGTCCAATGGTGACATGCAATGTAGCAACCCCAAGTACTCTCTTAGTATTGTTATAGGCCCTCGCTATTTGACCAGAAGGGGTGAAGTCTGTTACTTCCAGGCTTAGGCAACTAGCCACTTTTAAGGTACACACAGTTAGTGCAAAGCCATTATTGATGAGAACCATGGGTATAATTTTCCCTCAAGTTATCACTGTTATATAGAGGGCATTGTTGTGGTCAGAGTCCCTTCTTGGCAAGTCATTATCCCCAAATGATATTGAAACTACCTTAGTAGCAGTAGTGATTGAAGCCACAAGATTCTCGGGGGTGATATCAATAGGAGTTTGAATTTGATTTAGTGCCTTGCAAAGAGCTTGGCAGTGAGGATATGAGGATTGAATCAAACTCCATATTGAAATATTTGCTTGAGTCTTTTTCAACTGCTTGAATATGTGGTCTTCATCAAGTTCAAGGCTCTTTTTTATGTTGTCAAATGGTGCAGGGATAGGTTAAGTGTTTTGGATTGGTGGATTTGGATTTTGGACAATTCTGCCACTTCGAGTGATGGCATCAATCTCCTCAAGTAAGTTGGTGAGGTCTAACACACAACAGTAGCTAATAGTTGATTCTATCAATGAGACAGGATCAATTCCTTCGTGAAGAGTAATTGCATTTACTGTGTGGTTGGGTAAGGGGTTAGTGGTGATGTTGGGTCTGGCTTTGGGTGGTAAAGGTTCGTTTGAATCGATTAGATATTGGATCTTGTGTCTTAAGGCCTTGCATGCATCATTTTTATGCCCTAGCCCTTGGTGGTAATCGCATCTTTCATTTGGGTTATAATTTTTGGGTTGTGGGTTAGGGACAGGTTTAGGTTCGAGATGTTGCACTATTCTTGCCTCAAGCAGTTTCTTGTAAATGATGCTCATAGGTACACCCCCTAGATCAGAGAATTAGCGCCTTTCAATCTTGAGTGGCTTCTTAATTGCAATGGCATTTACTTCCCCTCCTTGTTGATTCGTTGAGGAAGTTACATTTCCTTGATGTGCCGTTTTCTTATATCTTGACCCAAATGCAGATTTTTCTTTTATGTGCCCACTTTGGATTAGATATTCAATTTTAGAAGTGGTGGAAATCAAGGCTTTGAAGTTAGGCAAGTATTGGGTAAATAGTCTATCTTGATAAATCAGGAGGAGATTCTTGATAATAATATCAATTTATTCATGTTCGGGAGGTTGTTCACTATTTGGGCAGCCTTTTTCCTCTACCTCGTAAGGAACAAAGAGAAGGATTCTTTTGCATACTGTTTGGTAATCTCGAGGTCTCTTCTTGTTACATCGACCTCAATGTTGTAGTGATACTACTGGACAAAATATTGCAGATGTCATCCCAGGTCCATTTTTTAGACACATCCAAGTCCACAAACCACTTCACAGATGTACCAGTCAAAGATTGTTGGAACAATTGAGCAAGGAGCTCATTGTCCACTCCCAAAGGATGCATGGCCCCCACATATACTTTGAGATGGGTTTTTAGACAGGTAGTTCCATCAAATTTATCAATATTCAGCATTTTGAATTTAGGAGGTACCCTTGCATTAGGAAACAGACTAAGATAGCTTGTTTCAACCATGTCTTCCTTTTTCTTTAAGTTCTTAAGCATCTTTTCCATAACCTCAATTTTGTCCATGAATATCTTCAGCTTGAGGCTAACTTCTTTCCCTTGGGAAGGATCAACTAGGGGGGAGATAGATGAGGTGGTGTGGACTAGTGGTTCAATGGGTATTGGTTGAAAAAGTAGGTTGGTTTTGAGAACAAATGGTGATGGGATGGTTTAACTGTGGCCTTTTCCTTGTCTTTTAGGTCAAATTTGGAAGCACACCTAAAAATAGGATAGGAGGTGGGTTTTCGATTCATTGGGTCTAGATTAGTCAAATTCTAGTTTATGGTGGTCCGACCCATCATTTCTCGGACATCTTCCATAATAATCCTCCTTTCATTTTGAAGCAGGTCTTAGAAATGAGCCTCTTGCCTCTTAAGTATTTCCTCTTGTTGTTCAGCGAACCTAGCAAAGTGCCCATTAATCAAGTCATCAATTCCGTCAGTAGCAGCAACTTTTTTCCCTAATTCGGTTGACATCTCTTGAACCCTTGGATGAAAAAGATGAAGCTAGGTCAAGTTTTAGCTTGGATGAAGATGAGGACAAGGTGAGATCATGAAATTCTAATCACAACACTAAGATAAGGATGAAGGTACCATGGGTAGACATGGGTTTAGGAATTTGACATGGGTTTGAATAGGGACTAGCAGTGTTTGGCTGGTTTTTAGGTTTTCCACTTTAGTAGGATTCTTGCATGATGTATGCATGCATGTATGCATGATTGAAAAAAAAGGTTTCATGATAATGACATACCAAGTTCAGTATTATGGTACATTCAATCCTAAAGGAAGGTTCTATGGGTCATTACATGAAAGGGTAAGGATGGTCTGAGATCAACCCATCACACTAGAGATGCGATATACCTAACCACATGTGAGCAAAGGAGCCTCGCGTGGGTCCAAAGGTACATGCATACTTGTTACACCTCTAAAAGGATTAGAGGATACGTCGTGGGTTGGATGATTTCACTATCGGCAAGCAGACTTAAGGAAGGTTGCCCACTCGATGTTACTTTCTATCCTTTGTTTTCCTAGGAACTAATGTTTTGGACAAAGAGCCTAATGTAGTGATGCATGAAAAAGCCATTTTGTAATAAAAGCCAAACTTTTTGTTTTACCAAGAGTAGCGTGCTTTATCCTTTATTTCAATAAGATTTTGAAAGTCCCCAGTGGAGTTGCCAGCTGTGAGGCCTCGCCCGAGCACTCGATCCGATTCATTAAAGGGAATTGAAAATGCCTGTTTGGGAGAAACATCACGATTGAAACCCGCTATAAGTTTAGAAAATTGAATTTTGTAAATTGTAATTTGCAGAGAGAGTCGCCACTTTAATTTTGTTTATTTTAGTTGGGAAAATAAAAGGAAAACCCAATTTAATTGACTCCAAAATTATACCATTTATCCCAAGGAAAAGCACTAATCCTCGAATGACCAAAGAGGGCTTGGGGACTAGGTTTTGGTTAAAACAATATAAAAAAATTAGTTTAGCTTAAATATAAAATAGCTTTTATAAAAAGAAGTTTTTGTGTATGCATGAATAGATATAATATGATGTATGAAACAAATATTACTTGTGAAATGCATGACAAATATGAGATAATGACAATTACAAGATGCAAAAAGATAAGGGAGAAACTACTTAAAACTATTACAAGTCAAAATATCAAAATTAAGGGATCTTTCCTTTAGCACTTATGGGTTCTAGGAAAAGTACACATTCCCCAAATAATCTAAGCAACTGAAATAAGAAAGAGAGTATTAAAACAATTATAATAAAAAGAATTAAAATTTTGATTTTTATTCAAGAAAAGCAATTTCGATCCTAAACTATATGAAGAGGGTGATAGAGAGAAGAAGTTGTTAATTTTAGTGGAGTTGAATGCCTTAAAGATGGCAAGCCTGCGTATCCCTTTGAATGGGAATCAAACCCCATGTAGTTCTTCCTTCATGCAAAGGAGGGGTTCTTAAGTCATTGCCTTTGTTATCATGTTTTCATTGATTTTAAAGGGGCTTTAGAGATTTGTTAATTAGGCCAGATTTTAATTAACAAAAATTAGATCTTTTTAGATTTAGATCTTGAAATTGAAATTGAAAAAGGAAAAGGAAAGAACTTTTACCTCTGGCTTACATCAGCGAGGAATGTGGAGAACAAGCTTAGCACCAGATCTAAGTTCCACCTTGGCTTCAGGATATCACCAGTACTCCTTTTGGAAGAAGGACTCTTGAATAGCGTGAACTCTTAGATAACACCTTTGCTTGAGAACCACGAATTCCCTTTGAAAGAAAATGGCTTGAATTGAACCTTTTCTTTATTAGGAAGCTTAAGAATAGAACTTGAAGTGATTAGGAGGCTTGTGAATGGGATTTTGAGATGATTAGGAAACTTATGAATGGGGTTTTATGTGATGGAGGAGGTTTTAGGAATGAGATTTTAGAGATTTGGAGGTTTAGGAAGAGGGTTTTGATGATTAAAAAGCCTAGAAATAGGGTTTAGAAAGCTTTATGGAGAGTATAGAAGCATGTAATTGTGTGTGTTTAGCTGTTATAAGGTGCAACGTATTTATAGAGGGAGTTTAGGCCTAAAAATTCACAGTTTTCGAATAGAATTCTGAAAGGGTACAGTTGCAGTGGCTAAGGAGTCAACTGTGGCAACCACAGAGGGCTTTGCATTTGTTGCAGCGCCGGCTGCAGTAGCCAATTAGTTACCACAGGGGACTTTACAGTAACTGTAGAGGCAGCTGCGATAACCATAGCTGGCTGTGAGTTACCGCAGTGGGCCCGTGGGTTACCACATTCTGTTTTTCGGCCCGTTCTTCTCGGTCTTTGATCCGATTTGAGCCCAGTCTGATTTTATGCATTCGTGGTCAAATGTCAGTCATTTGGAGGTGCAAAATAGAGGGTTCACACATCCCTGTCATGACATGTTGATGCAATGAATATAGTTTTTAGTTTTTCATTTGTGCCAAAACTTATTGATTCTTTGCCATTTTTAATTTCTTTTATTATTTCATTCAAATTGGATTCAAGACAAGGAAAAGGAAATGAAATAGGAAGCATGGGATCATAAGAAGAAAAGTTGAGCTTTTTATTATGAATAAAAGATTCGTTGTCCATTATTACATCGAAATTAAAAGAAAGACCAAAAGGTTCGACCATTGACCCAAATGAGGAATTGGAACTAAAAGATTCTAACTCTGATTCTGACTCAAATGTGGACTCGGACTTGAATTCTAACTCGGACTTGGACTCTGGTTCAGACTCGGACATGGACTCCGGCTTGGACTTTGACTCGGACTTACCACCCTCTCCTTTCTTCTCATAATACTAGTTGTCAGGTCGGGTTTGAGTTGTTTGGATGAATTTGGTGAAGTCAGCCACTTCTTCATCTCTTATCATGCAAATTTGCTCAAAGAGAGCAGCCTCCATATTATCCTCCCAATCTTATTCCAACATGAAAATAGGTTCATAGTCTTCAAAGGAAAGCTTGACATCAAATAAGAGTTCAAAACTAGGGATTAGCCTCTTAGTAATGGGACAGACCCAAGATTCTGGAAAACTACAGTATGGAAAATTCTCACCCTCCTTCATAAAGTATCCATTAAGTATTTTGAAATAAAGGCGCATGGGCTAATCATATGACTCACCTTTCTTAAGGGCTTCTTTAGCCCTTTTCTCTGCCTCAACTAGATCTTCTTTTGTAAGTTTATAACCAAGACTGAATGATGGGTTAGCCACAGGGTACTCTTTGAACTAACTTACTCCTTGCTATCTCTTGCCTAGTCCTAATCCATGAAAATAATTCATTTTTCTTAACATATTAGCCACAACAATATTTCCATAAGGATCGAAATCAAAAGGCACAAGCTCAAGCTCTTTACCTCCTTCTTCCTCTATGAATTGTACTATCTCAAAACCAAAACCTGATAATGGTAGAGTTGGCAACTCAAGTTATATCTCCATAATTGGCACAAAGCTTGGGACCTCACTTTTCCCATACATGTCCCCTTTAACAGTGACAATAGAAGATCCATAAGGAAATTTATGCTTTAGATGGAGGAAAGAGGGGATAGCTTTGGCCTGGTGTATCCAGGGTCATCCAAGGTGGAGATTAAAGCATGCTGGTACATCAAAAACTTGAAATGGGATAGGATAAGTGATAGGTCCAATGATGGCATCCAAGGTAGCCACACCTAGGACCTCTCTCTTTGTATTATCATATGCCCTTATAATCTAGTTAGAAGGTGTGAAATCTGAAGCCTCTAACCCTAAACAACTTCCTACTTTTAATGGATAGACATTAAAAGTAGACCCATTGCCTACCAATACCATAGGGACTTTTTTTCCCTGAGTAAGGACTGTTATGTATAAGGCATGATTATGGTTTAGCTCCCCCTTAGGTAGGTCATGGTCATTGAAAGAGATAGAGGTAGTTTTTATAGTATTAGTGAGAGAAGCCATTAAAGTATCAAGGGTGATGTCTATAGGAGCTTGGCATTGGTTCAACGCCTTGCAAAGAGCTTGTTGATAAGGGTAAGATGATTGAATAAGGCTCCAAATAGATATGTTGGCTTGGGTCTTTTTCAGCTGCTTAAGGATAGGATCTTCATCAGGTTCAGTGCTTCCTTTTATTTTCTCAGTAGGGGGTGGGATAGGTTAGATGGGTGGCTGGTCATTTTGTTGGGTAGGTGCTTGGTAGATCCTGGCACTCCTAGTTATAGCATCAATCTCTTCCACGAGATTACTCAAATCTAAAACATAACAATATTCAGAAGCTGATTGAATCAAAGAGATAGGATCAACTTCGAGATTAATGGTGGTGATGAGGTTAATTTGGTGGTTAGGGAGAGGATTGGTGGAAATGTTGGGTCTTGGTTTTGGAGGTATGATGTCCCCACTGTCTATAAGATCTTGTATTTTATACTTCAAATTTCGATACATTTCTGTTTTGTGGCTAGCCCTTTGGTGATATTCGCAGTATTCATTAGGATTGTGATTTGTAGGAAGTGGGTTAGGAGGAGCTCTTAGTTCCAAGGACTTGATCAACTTGGCTTCTAAGGCTTTCTTATATACCACAACTAGAGGAACTCCTAATTTAGTAAAGGACCTCCTCTCCAATCTTAATGGCTAATGATGAGAAATGGTAGATATCTCCCTTTCCTTCTTATTATTAAAGGCAGTGACATTAGCTTGGTAGGGAGTACTCTTCTTATATCTATTATAGGTTGTCTCATCTTTGATGTGGCTATTCTAGATCAAATCTTCTATTTTGGAGGCAGTGGCAATAAGGGCTTTAAAGTTGGGGAGGTATTGAGTGAAGAGATGATTTTGGTATATTGGTAAAAGGTTCTTTATAATTATATCAACTTGCTCTTGCTCAGTTGGTCGATTCACCATTTGGGCTACCTTTTCTCTCCACCTCCTAAGGAATAAGGAGAAAGATTCCTTCGGGTTCTGCTTGGTAGTCTCCAGATCTCTTTTTATGATATCTACTTCAATGTTGTACTTATACTGCTTAACAAATGTATTGTTGATATCATCCCAAGTCCTTTTCTTACTTATATCCAGGTCTAAAAACCATTTTATAGCAGTTCCAATGAGAGATTATTGAAACAATTGGGCAATGAGCTCATTATCAACCCCCAAAGGAGCCATTGTCCCCACAAACATCTTCAAGTGTGTCTTAAGGCATGTTATCCTATTGAATCCATCTAGCATTGGTATTTTGAACTTTGGTGGAATTCTGGCATTAGGAAAAAGGGCTAAAGAACTGGCATATATCACATCATCATGTTTCCTAATGTTTTTGAGGGCTTTTTCCATAACTTCAAAATTTTCCATTAAGGCTTTAGTATTCATATGGGAAGAAAACTCCTCTCCTTGAAAAAGATTCAAAAGAGAAGGAGTGGTAGAATAAGTGGCATTTGGTATTTGGGAAGTGATAGGTGATGGCATAACATCTGGAATTGGGATAGAGGGTGAAATAATATTTGGAATGCAAGGTGCATCAACTGTAGCCTTTCCTTTATCAGTCAAGTCAATAGGGACATTGGGGGAAAAAGAGGTATTTGCAGCAGCTTGGGTCATGTTTGGAATGGTTTGGATTGGTGTATTATTTGAACTAAGGCCGGCTCGACTCATCATAGGTTGAATCTCCTCTAAAATGAACTATCTCTACTCTTTAAACTGGGCTCGCTAGGTCTCCAAAATAGCTCGAAAATTCCTTTCTTGCTTTAAGAGAAGATTTGTAAAGAATAAATTCAACTAGGCCTCTTCCTCCGTATTAGTTGCATTCAGACCACTTTCTTTCAATCCACTTGTTCCCTTGGCCATCTTAGGTACCTTGTGATAAGGAAAAAGGTAGACAAAATAAGTATAAGACCAAGGTAATACAATAGAATGACAGACCTTTGGGCTAGCAATGGTATTTTTAGGGATGGGTATTTTAGTGAACCATAGGCTTGGTGAGCTCTCCATTTGTTTCAAGGTTCTTGGATGATGAATGTATGCATGAATGTATGTGTGCATGAATGAAAAGTCATTTCATGAATACAATAAGGCTTCTTTTATGGTACATATAACCTAAGGTCTAAGTTCTAAGTTCATTACATGAAAGGGACAAGGTAGCTTAGTTTGGGGTACCCGTCAGCAGCGATATACCTAACCATATATGAGTTAAAGAGCCTTGCGTGAGTTCAACAGTACGTGCATACTCATAACACCTTTGAAAGGATCAAAGGATTCATCACGGTGTGGATGATTTCACTGTCGGTGAATAGACCCAAGGAGGGTTACCCACTCGATGTTACTCATTATCCGTTGTTTTCCTAGAACTAGATTGAATGGCAAAGAGCCTATACAAGTGATGCATGCAAAGTTATAATTATATTAAACGGCCAAACTTTTTTAAACCAATTAGTAATCCTCTTATTTTTTCCTTTTAAAAAGAAAATTTGTCCCCAGTTGAGTCGCCAACTATGAGGCCTCGCCCAAGAACCGGTCCAATCCACTAAAGGGAATCAAAATGCTTTTTTGGGAAAGAACTCATGAGGAAGCCCTTGAGCTTATTTTGAAAATTGTTTTAGAGTTTCCACCTTAATTTATTTTTATTTGGAAAAATATAAGGAAAAAACCCATTTGACTCCCATCATTACCCAAAGGAAAAAATCACTAGCCTCAAAACCAAAGAGAATTCGAGGACTAGGTTTTCAGTTTAACAAAACATGTTTGGCCAAGTAATATAAAAGTAACTTAAAGTATATTTCATGAACAATTTAAGATGCATGGACAATTTATAATATGTTTGACCATTGATTCCAATAATAAATACAAGTAATAGTCCAAAATAAAATTAACATTACAAATAAAATCCCAAACATAGGGGATACCTCCTCTAGCCCTTATGGGTTCTAGGAAAGTCACACATTCCCTAAACTATTCCTAATAATAAAGTAAATAAACAAACACAAAAGTAAGTGAAGAAGGTGATAGGGGGATAGTTGATTAATTTTAATCGGATTCGATACTTGAACCAAGTATGCTTACGTATCCCTTTGAATAAGAATTAGAACTTATGCAGTTCTCCCTTCTTGCGAAGAGATTAGTTTAGCCTAGCCACTTTATCATGTTTTGATTGATTGATTAAAAGAGGGTTGAGTTAATTAATTAATTTAATTGATTACTGAGTTGATTAGCTAGCAACCTAGATGAATCAATTTAATCAACTAACTAAAATAGACAATAACCAAATAAAGAAAAAGAAGATTACCTTACACTTTCACGGCTTGGGGATGTAAGGTGGATGAAGCGGATGACCGGATTGTAATTCCACCTTCTCCATGAAAGAGACACGAGCCTTGGATCACTAGAATGCAACTTCACTTTCTCCACGTGACGGACACAAGCCTTGGGCAAGGAGCTTGCCTTGAACAGGCGAGCGAAAAGCCTTAAACTAGTCGAGTAGGTATTAAGGAGAAACCACCCAACGTGCTTTGCAAAGCAAGGAGCAAAAGCAAAGTAATTTACTTGAATTTAGTGCTTTTTAAGCCTCCAAGTCTGTGTGTCTTAAGAGTAGAGAGACCACCTCTATATATAGGGAAAAGAATGAAGCATAGAGGTTGAAATTTCCAATATGGGAGCAGGAACACACCACTGGTGCAACACAAGCCTCTGCGGCACTACAAAGGTCTTTGTGGCAGTGCTGCAGAGGGCTTTGCGGCACCGTAAGAGGCTCTGTAGCATTGTGTGGCAACTTGCTCTAATTTTCCCATTCTGCCCGTTTTCATCTATTCTCACTCATTTCTCATCCGTTTTCCATGATTCCAATTGCATTGCACCTGTTACTAAGTCCTAGATGATTTGATGATGATTTAATAGCCTTGATTGATTCCTTTCCTTACTGAATGGTCTATAATTCTGAGAGGTCTAGAATTAAGGGTTCATAAAAGGGAGGACATACTAAATAATGTCAAAGACATGCTAAGTAGGGCTAGCATAAACCAAACCCCAAATCCCACTCTCCAAAATCCACTCAACCAGGACCTAAATCTAACATCAGTTTAGACGCACACTTCTGCTTCCTCTAAGCCAACTTTTAAAGCTAGACTTAACCTTAAGCTTATGGTTTTCCTGCCCAAATTGAAAGCTATGGAGAAAATAGTAAAAAGTCTAAAGAAGAAGGTAGGCATGATACAGGTTCATTAAGCCTCTTCCCAATGCCTATTCACCACTAAAGATTAAGATGCCAAATTTAGACAAATTTAATGGTACCATTTGCCCCAAGATCCATTTGAAAATGTATGGAAGGGCAATACATCCATTTGGTCTAAATAACGAGCTCCTTGCTTAACTCTTTCAGTAAACCCTTACTAGTGTTGCCTTAAAATGGTTTATTAACTTGGATGACACCTAAAAATAGACATGGGATGACATTTTCAAGGCATTTGTTAAACAACACCACTATAATATTGAAGTGGACATTATAAGAAGGGATTTAGAAAGCACTAAGCAGCTTTCAAATGAGACCTTCTTCGCGTTCCTTATAAGGTGAAGGGCCAAAGTTGCTCTAATGGTAAACAGGCCAACTGAGCAAGAACAAGTAGATATCCTTGTCAAGAATATACTTCTAAATTATTTAGATCCATTTTTAACGTAATAGTTATCCACTTTCAGGGCTTTAATTGCAAATACATCCAAGGTTGAAGATCACCTTCAAAGGAAATCAAAGTTACCACCATTGACTTGGACAATGAGGAAGAACCAGAACCCAACATTAAAGAGTTTGACTCTAGCTAAACCTGACCTATTTAGAGTCATTCCAAGACCTCACTGGTAATAAATATCTCTTTTACCCATCATCCTTTTAAACCACCTTGTGAGTCAATAAGGCAAGAAGAATACTAGCCAGAGTTTATGTCATTAAAGTCCGAGTCATCGATCAAGTCAGAGTCAACTTTTTTAGTTTGACTATTAGAGTCATCTTTTTAAAGTTTGTTTGTTAGAGTCATCCTGTTGAGTCTGCCAAAGTCATTTATGTAAACTTCATTCTTATTATAATTAAGAAAGATGGCATTTTTTAATAAAATTTGAATTTTTCAAATTCCTTTCTTTATGTGTTTCTTTTCATCCAATTTGAATGAAACAATGAATTTTTATGCCAATAAGGAATCACACGCAAAGGGCCAGAAATTCATAAATGTAAGGCCACAATAAATGATCACTAGAGGTAGCCTCTACCAAAATTGCAGTTCTATGGGAAACATTCAGATTCCCCAAACAGGCATCCATATGACTTTCTCTTTAAGTTGATACCCCTTTGACAAAATTTAAGTATTTTGTAGAACACCAGAGCTCCCATCCTCACTACAAGCCTAGGGCAGTAATTAATCATCTTTATAAGCAAGGCAGAATAGATATCCTTGCCAATTGCAATGGCAAGGAAAACTAGAAAACCAATCTATGGTCCAAATAGAATTAGACATTTCCAAATAAGATGGAATAAATAGCCTTACCTAGCCAAATTAAAAGAAAAAAAGAAAGAGAGAGAGAGAGAGAGAGAGAGAGAGAGAGAAAGAGCTTGCTAAGCTAAAAATCTGAAAGGGCGGCTTAGGCAGAAATTAAAGTAAATAATTAAAGGAATTACTAAGTTGAAAACCTACAAGGGCAACTTAGCCAATGATAGAATCAACTCGAAGCAACAATTCAAGGTGGAACTCTATTTCATTCAAATTGGATTGACTATTTAGTCTATTGGTCCTATCTTGTCTAAAGGTAGTCATTTTGTCATCTTACCTTTTGTAAAGTCATGTTTCCCTACATTTGTACCTCGTTAAGTGTTTGTTGAAATCATCACTTTCGCTTAGAATTTTTAGCCTCTTATGTCTCATTTTGCCATCATCACATCATGTCTAATCCTAAATTTTTCTGATTTTAGTCTCATCTTCTAGATTGTGTGTCCAATTTAATAAGTCAATTCATGAGGTGGCACCTCACCTATCTCCTTCAAAACACCTTTACCCCTAACTCCTTGATCAAGACTTACTATCTTTTCGAGTGCTCAACCATACCATGCTTCCAAAGATTATACATCTTGGGCATATGATTATCATATTTTTAGCAAAATCTCAAGGCTTAGGCCCATTAGCAAAACTAAGGCCCATCATCATCAAAGCCTAAGTTTTTTGGCTAAACTACCTCCTTAGCAATACTTGTAAATTCCCTTAAGCTCAAGGTCTATTTACCAAAGTTGGCTCAACAAATGATACATTATCCCAAGCATTATTGAGCTAACTTGAATTTTCAAGTATTCCAAGCACTATATTCTATGTTGACCGTCTTTGCTCAAACCTTGCATCCTAAATTTTCAAGTGATTCCCCTAAATAGTGCTTGACCTAACCTAAAACCTTACACAGCTTAACCTAATTTCTCAAGATTAATCAATCCTTTTAAGGACCAACCTGACTTGACCTTCTAATGACCACTCCTTGGCTATGGCCCTTCCCTACAAAGATTGATCCTCAATCATAATTTTCCATGGGTAAATCGACTTGAGCCTCCCATACTAACATTCCCACTCTCCTCATCTTTTAGAGACATAACCTACCATAAATCCCATAACATCAAAGCCAAACAAATAGCTCAGATCCCAATCCTCTCAACATCAAAGCTGAAAGGATAGCTTTTATCACATCCCAACTTTAGAGATATGACGGTCTTAGAATATGGGGAGATATAAGGTCACTCACACCCATAAAATGCACTTATACAAATACTACCTAGGTTCGTACCAAAACCTCTTATTAACTTAAATAAACCCTTCATTTTATTTTTTTTTAGAAAACCTTAAGTTGCGGAAGCGTAGTTAAAATATACATTAAAAATAATCCATAGAGAAATAATATTTAAAATCTAATTAAAACCTCAAAAGATAACATTTCAAAATAAATATCCAAAAATAAACATTCCCAGAGGATTTAAGGATAACTCTTCATAACATATTAAACTGATTATCTTGGATAACGAATCCCCAAGTGAAGTAGAATGCTTGAGCCATCACTTTGCCTCCTCATATTTACTCACCTGGAACCACACAAGGAAGTAGGGGTGAGATAAATGATCTCAATGAGTAAACAATATAGCATAAACGATATCATATATCCCATTTTTAAGGAAAACCCATTGCATATAACATATAGTTCACGATTTACAAATCATGATTTCACAATTTACAATTTAACAAGATTTTCTTTTAGCAGGTTTGCAAATATCATACTTAAAACACTTATTACCCAATAAGAGTAAATGACTATACTAGCTCATTCACTCAAGGAAGAGGTGCCTCATACCAAATTTCAACTCCTAACCCATTACTTATAAGTCATGAAACTGATCAAGCTCCATAGCTAGAACTGCCCTTTATAGCTGAGGTGGATACACAACTCCTATCCATCATGTTAAGACCATGTGCATAGGTTCTAATGATTATCCGTATTGGCACGAGGATTTTTGCATAAAGGGTTAAAGGTACCATAGCTAGAGCTAATGGTAATCACAGATAACAATATCATATAAGGCAATAATAACAAGTATCCCAATAACAATAGTAGTTTAACTTTCGAACAAGAGATATAATAATAGTGTAGTTCCAGAAAAATAAAAATTAGGGCAATAATTACAAAGGTATTATCATTCGATAATCAAAAATGGTTTTAGACCAATTGTCCTTTGGCAACCCAAGCATATAAAGAAATCATTAAAATAGAAAAGAACTTGGATTTCAAGATATCAAAATTCACAAAATATGATAGCTTGCACTTGTAACTTGAAACATAATGTTTATTCACCTTGTGGTTCCTTCGTTCCTAATACACGTAGCCCTTGGGCTTCTAAGACTCCTCAAGCTTTATCATAATATTTTATTCAACACTTATTATTTATTTAATCATGATGTTATCCTATCTCATAACTACCCTATGCACATATAACATTCTCATATACTTAGAGTTGCACATAACAAGCTGACTTTAAAAGTCTTGCACACTTAGCCTTAGTAGGCCCATATGAAAACACATTATAACTCATGTCAATACCTTTCAAAGGTCAACATAATATCATTATCTTAATATTAATTTACTTTAACAATCATCTCAGTACACTTAACTTTTCCATACATGTCAACTTATCGATAGCCTTTCAAGTGTCATGCTTAACTATTATGACCCATTCATTCAATCAATCTCTTCATCAATTCAAGATCCTTAATTTGTTATCAAGTTATCATAAAATCTATTTCCATATTTCCCAATCACATTCACATTGCAATCACAATATAAGGTTAAGATACCTTAAGTATACCAAATTGTTTCTAGCCTTGTCTAGAGTCATTCCTTCAACCAAGATGCAATTTAACCATTTATCATTCTTATATACATGTCAATAATTATTGAAATACATTGCATTAAAATTATAGACATTGGGATGAAAATCCCATAGTAAGCCAATTACCCTATTAAGAGAAAAACTAAATTTTTCTTACTTTTCTTACTTTTCGTCTATTATAGTAATATGTAGAAACATAGTTTGAACTAAGATTTTTCATGTAAACAAAACAAAAATCATTTTAGAAAATCAATATATAAGAATTGGCAACAATAGGTGTGATATATACATGAAAATTCCAATTTTAGGTTTTAGGATGCAAAACCATGAACCTTTCTTATTTTTGGTATTTTTCGGTCATTACAGTAATATATAAATTGGTGTTTTAAACCATTATTTTTCATTCAATCGCAGCAATTATCAGTTTAGAACTTCCATATGCATGAATCAGTAGCCATTGATCAAAATTATACATGAAAATTCTAAATTTTAAGGTTTAGGGTGAAAATCATGAGTTTTCACGCTTTCCACGCTTTTCATTCATTATAGTAATATATAAACAAATGATTTAAATCATTATTTTCCATCCAAATAAAACAAATATCAGTTTAGAACATCAATCACCATAAACAATCATTAAACCATAGAATTTTCCAACTTTCAAATTCCAGGTCGAAAACCTTGAATTTCCTTATTTTTTGAAACTTTTCAGTTATTGCATGTAAGAATATATTTTAATCCAATATTTTTCATCAAAACACATAAAAAAAATCAGTTTAGAATCTAAATATCCAGTAGCTACCACCCCGCCACCCCCCCCCCCCCCCCCCATCCTTAATGAATTTATGTTTGAAAATTTCAATTTTTAAGTTACAGAATTCACCTTTGGCGAAATCGCGTAGGAAGGTTGATGTTTTTGGCAGAGAAATTAATTTCTCTTTCAAAAACTCACCCAAACTGAATTAAATCTATAGAAATCAATAAATAACCAGCCCAAAATAATTTTTTCATAATTTGTTTCATAGAAATCATATAGGAAATTGAAAAAAAAAAAGAAAAACTTATAAAACGGTCGAGAAATCGCAAAGTTCAAAGTGTTTTTTGAGAATTTCTGTAGAGAGAAATATTTTGAGAGAATTTTTTTGTCAAAATACTGAAAAAAGAATGGTGGCTACTGGAGATCAATGGCTGGACAAAATTCTCATTTTATATTAGGGTTTGGGGTGTAATTTCCAAGTTTACCCTTAATGAGCTAGGTTAAGAGTGTTTTAGTGTAGTAGGCTTTTGGGTATTTGGGCTTTTTAATTAATTTTGGAGCTTATTATAGGTAATTAAAAATAAAATATTTTTCTTATTATTTTTATTAAAATTTTCCCCAAAATATTTATTTAAAAATTATTTTAAAAATACATACAAAATTATTTTATGCTTAAAAATTGTCTTTTTACATGAAAATTCATTTTAAGAAAAATAAATTATTTCATGCTAATGCATTTTATTTAAACTATTTATTTCACAATAATAATTCATATTAGGCATATTAAAATTAATTTAACATGCCCCAAACTCATAAAACAAGTTACACATGAATTTTCATTTAGTCACACAATTTGTCACAATAACCCTAAATTCAAATAATTTGTCACTAAAACTGCTAGGGTAGATGTGGGTTGTTATAGCTTTGATCACAATCTCCCTTATAGTAGGGCCAAACAAGTAACCTTGCTAAGCTAGTTTGAATTTCCAAATCTCCCCCTCCTAGGTGGACCAAAATTCCCAATCTTAAAGTGTAGGTCAAACATATAGCCTTGAAAAAATTCACCTTTAATTCCTTCATTAAGGTCTAACAAATAGCCTTGATTGAAATTCACCAAGACCATTCTCACCTCCAACGTCATGGTTGAACTGATGGCCATTGATAAAACCTCATTTATCCTAGGAGGCCTCCCTCCTAAAAGATTTATATTCTTATACCATGTTTACCCTTCACAAGGTTCAAGTTGTAATTTTTACACAAGCATTAATGCCCTCATGCATGATAAACTCACACAGATATATATAAGCCTAGAATTTGACATGGGACAAGCCCAAAGTCTAACATGGCAAGAGCATAAGCCAAGAATTTGACATGGTGTGAGCCTAAAGACTGACATGGCGTAGCCCAAAATTTGACATGGCATAAGAACATATAAGCCAAAAATCTAACGTGGTATGAGCATAAGCCCAGAATTTGACATGGCACCTCTTCTTAGGGTTCACTATCATCAGAATTGCCTTTTGCTTAAAGTCAATTTTAATGATGAGGTAACTGTAGATCCTCAAATTTGTATCCTTATGATCCAGTTGCAATTTGACACATGCTAAGATTAGTGTGCTATGCAAAGCTAGTATGGCAATCCCACTAGCTAGTTAGTAGGCAGGGGTTAAGGGGGTAGCACCCCTTAAAAAAATGGATTTTCCTAAATTTTCACCTCCAAATGATAGGCACTTAATTACAAACCTAAAAAATCAAACCGGGCTCAAATTGGATCATACATAGGCCAAAATAGGCCTAACAGGAAAAATTGAATATGAACCAGGGTCGGGAGGCATCACATATGTGCCGCCCAACTAGGTGGTATCACTGGCATGCCACTAAACTGGTTGGCATGTTGCCAATGTTGCCATTCTAGCTAGTGTGCCACCCATGCTGCTAGGCACTCCAAAATTTTTCTGTTTTGTCCCTCATACTTTTCCCTATAAATATGGGTCTATCCTCAGTCATTTGACAGAGTTTTCTAGATCCAAAAATTTCAATTTCTCTCAATTTTCAAGCCAAAGCTTTGTTTTCTCAAAAATTAAGATTCTTTTTCATAAAATCTTCCCATTTTTCTTTACTAAAATTCTTTGAAAAATAATTTTGAATTTATTTTAATTTTTCAATTATTTTTTTATGTTATTTTCTTCTCTAAATTTTTTATGCAAGGTTCAATCTTGGGAGACTTTGATTCTTAGATCTAGTAAAACTAGTTGCATTTGTGCAAAGGAAAAGAAGATCAAATGTATAATTCTTTCTTCTTACTTTTTGAGATTCTAAAATCTGATCTAATGATCTCTCTCTTATACCTTTCTTTAGGATCTAAATATGATAAGATCTATTATTCTATTCATTAAAATCTAAATTAATTAGCAAATCTCCAATTTTAAAGTCAACCAAAACATGATAAACAAATCTGAAACATAAAACCCCTCCTTTGTAAGAATGAAGAACTACGTGAGGTTTGATTTCAATTCAAAAGGATATGCAGGCACGCCGATCTAAGGCATCAAATCTGCTAAAACCAACAACTTTCTTCCTCTTGTCACCTTCTTCACATAGAATAGATAAAATATTTTTCTTTGATTAAATTGATTCTTTTTATTTTATTTTTTAATTGCTATTATTGTTTATTTGTCATATCATGTATTGCACGACTTATATTTGTATCATGAACCATATTGCAATTTATCACGCATGCCAAAAAAAAATCTCTTTTAATCTTAAAAGCTATTTTGCAATTCTAAGCTAAACTAAGAAAACATGTTTTCTCAAGTTGTTTGTTTCCAAAACATAGTCCTGAACCCTTTTTGGTCACTTGCGGATTAGTGCTTTTCTTTTGAGTAACTTGATATAACCTTGGGAGTCAAATTTGAGTTTTTTTTTTATTTTTCCAAAATAAAATAAAATTAAAGTGGCGACTCACTTTTTGCAATTTACAACTTTCAAACGCCATTTTTTGAACTCCTAGCGAGTTCAAATCATGATGTCTTTTCCAAAAAGTATTTCGTAATTTATAATTATGAATATGAAATTATTAATTTTAATGTCTTATTATTATTATCATTATTAAATTTTAAGAAATTAAAGTATTATTATGTAACGACAAAAAATAATTAAAATTTAAGAGAGAAAAAATTACTTTTGTTTTTAATTTTCAGATACATAAAATTATTTTCCCTATGTTTACTTTTAGTTACTTTGATTAAAATCCTTTTTCAATTTTTATATATGGTATTTTCCTTATAAAAATGCAAGCATATTATTAAAAAATAAATTTAACATTGTAATAAAAAAGAAGTATAAAATATACTAATAATATAAAATAAAAATAAAAATATAATAAAAAATTATTATTAATAAGAAATAGGACATGGTAAAAGGATAAATTGATGTTTGTGTAAAAATTGATATGTAGTTAATATCTAAATTAAAAAAAAAAAAAAAAAAAAAAAAAAACCATGTGTATTGGGGCTGGTTACACAATGCATCCTGGACTACTCAGAAATATTTTCAATTTTAGCCCTCAAAATTATCTTAACCCGATCAAAATTCAGAATTTTTTTTTAAAAAAGAATATGCATTTGCCTCCTAAATTTAAATTATGGATCCTCATTGCCAGAATTATTTGGACGTGGTTTCAATTGTTGCAAAATTCAACAAACTTTCTCTTGTGGATAAATTGATATTATTAATTGAATAAACAACTAAACAAATACATTTTTAACAAGTTAAGCAATCAAACTAAAATAAAGTTTAAGTTCCAAATTAAATTCATTACAGATAGAATTGTTGCAAAAGTATGCATATTGCTATGAGATATAAACAATTTTGAAAATCAAAAATTTTACTTCAACTAAAATGATAATTCTTGATGAAAAGATTTTATATTTAATTAATATTTATTAAAATAATATATTTATATATGGTATATTATATTTTTTCAATATACGAAAATTAAATAAGTTAAAATTAATAACAATTAATATATATATATATATATATATATATATATATATATATATATATATATATATATATAATATTTACTTAAAAAAATATTTTATATAATATATATAAATTATGCAACAAATGGGAATTAGGCTAGTAAATTAGTATACAAATATAATAATGGCAAAAAATAAGTACCATGTAACAAATATTTTGTCCAATCTGGGAAAGAATTTAAAACTTATTTTGTACAATGGCTATTAAAATAGGTAAAAAGTATAGAAAAAGAAAATGAAAGAATTTAAAAAAATAGAAATCATTTATATTCGCTACAACATTTAATATCCTAATTAAAAAAATAAAGGTGTATGTGATTTATGTTGCATGATATATGAAAAGAGCTACATAGATTAAATTTTAGAATGATAGTTTGAGAACAAATATTTTATGATCTTAATTTGGGGTTACGCAATAAAAAAAAAAAAAAAAAAAAAAAAAAAACTATGTATATGGTTGTCGTAAGGGTTGTTGAGTTAATGTTATATCTTTTGTATGTAAATAAGTAGGAGCAACATTTATAGTTGATTTAATTTGTCACATGACTAATTTATATCCAAGAAAATTTTTTGTGATGCCTATTTTAAATATGAAAATGAAAAAAGAAGATAAAAGAATTCTATGCCACAAAAAAATGAAAAATGAAAACCACATATTATAAAAAATGGATTACGGAAAACTGTCCAAATGCCACAAATGAGAACCCAGAAAATCCTAGGAACTCTCTAAATCTCACATGTTCCAAAACTTTCTCTTACTACGCGTCTTATAAATTAAATTCTCTTCATGAGAACAAACATCCAACATATTAACAAGCACCTAAAAAATCAATCATCACATAATGGCTAAACACCTTACTCTCTTTGTAGTTATCATCCACTTTATTATTTTTGGAGCCATCATTGTTAGATCTGATGATGAAACACCAATTCCTGAAGCTGAATCTGAAATACAAGGTTGGTTTGATACTAATGTCAAGCCATTAGCAGACCGTAAGGGAACCTTAAATCCTGACCTTGAAGCAGCCGAAGCCACACCCAAAACAATTAAGGTAAGGCAAGATGGGAGTGGAGAATTCAAAACTATAACAGATGCTGTTAAGAGCATTCCAGCAAAAAATACACAGCGCGTTATTGTGGATATTGGACCTGGAACTTATACAGAGAAAGTTACCATTGAAAGGGATAAGCCTTTTGTTTCATTTGTCGGACCACCTGAGAAAGCAACCTTAGAATTTGGTGGCACTGCTAATGAATATGGAACCGTATACAGTGCCACATTACAAGTAGAGTCAGAATTTTTCGTGGGAAGTAATCTAATTATTAAGGTCAACTCATATTATTTTCAATGTTTTAATTTTTTTATTATTTTTTTACTAATTATGGTTCATATATGGGACATTTTTATAATTTATGGATTTATTGCATTAGAATACTGCTCCTAGACCAGATGGAAAAACACCAGGAGCCCAAGCACTTGCTCTGAGACTTGGTGGTAGTATGGCAGCATTATACAATTGTAGATTGATTGGATTCCAAGATACATTATGTGACGACAAGGGCTTTCATTTTTTCAAGGACTGTTACATTGAAGGCACAATTGATTTCATATTCGGAAGTGGAAAATCGATATATCTAGTAATAAAACTTTGATTCATATTCACTAAATTCTTTTCTTTAGATGAGCTTCATATTTTCATTTATTAAACATAAACTTATATATGAATACAGAAAACAGAGTTGCAAGTGATACCAGGTGACGATATAACAGTGATAACAGCACAAGCAAGAGGAACTGATGAAGATACTGGCTTTTCATTTGTGCATTGTAGTGTAACCGGAAAATCAGCTGGGGCATTCTTGGGTCGAGCATGGATGCCAGCACCTAGGGCAGTATTCGCTTATACTAATATAAATGAAGCTGTCACTCCTGAAGGATGGTCTAATAATGCCCATCCTGAGCGAGAATCGTAAGCAATTTTTAACTAATTTTTGTGAACCATGAAATGACTTGTGCATGATTCTAATTTCTTGTATTAAAGTTACATTAATGTATTTTTACAGGAAGATTATATTTGGAGAATATAAGAATTCTGGTCCTGGCTCACCTCCTGATGGACGTGCTAAATTTAGCAAGCAGTTAAGTGATGCAGAAGTGAAACCTTATCTTTCTCTTGGCTTTATTAAAGGTTCTAGTTGGTTGCTTCCTCCACCAAAACTATGAAGAGTTTGTTTGTAACGAGAAAAATATACGTTGCTGAGTACCATGTTTCATAGAATTAATAAATCGCTCATATATGCCAGGTCGAATTCTTAGGTAGTTAGTATAATAATAAAACAAATGAAAGATATGTCATTAGATAATAATCTAGTGACCATGGTTTTGTTTTAGATTATGAAATATTATTATTATTATTATTTTTTTGTAATTGCTAATGTATATGAAATAACAATTCCTTGAAAGGATGAAAACCTGATAGCAATAGAACAAAATAACTCATTTTATGTTAAAATTGGCTAAGAAATACTATTTAAAAATTCCTATGTGTATTTTAGTGTATATGCCATAGAGTTAATGTTCTAATACAAAATATGATTATAGCAGCAATTTTTTTTTTTAAATCTCACTTGTCATTTGAATTGTTAAATTAAACTATTTTTTGGAAAAATACAAACAGTACCTTGTAATTTGACACTTTTATTTAAATAGATTTGTAAATTTTTTTTTTCAAGCACTTAAATTCTTGTACTTTCCTCTTTTAGATGTTTAAATATCAAAGACATTGACATTGTTAGTGTTTTTTAATTTATGGTTTGAGTCCATTTGCTATAGCGAATCATTATAGCTGGTAATTAGTGTTTATTTCTATTAGTTAATAGGTAGTGACTAGTAACTATTTGTTGATAATGTTAGTAATTTAATAAAAGATAGTAGGCAATTATTGATGAGAAGTAATGATTATAAGATATAATTATTTTTGCATATATATGGATATATTACTTTCAATTTTAATGTGTTACAAAAATAGAAACTACTATTTTAGAAAATTATATTATCACATCCTGACTCCATTGGTATGACGGTCTTAGAGCATAGGTAGTTTTAAGACCTCCAACTCTCTATAGAGCCTAATGATCTTATAAACCTCCTGGATCAAATTGTATAAAATCTCCAAGACCATTCATACATCAGCACAAAATAAGCAAAACCATCCATTTCATTACAATCCTTTATGTTCACTATGGATCAAAGATCTACCTTTAGACTTACATCTATAATGTACAAAAGGAAGAATACAAAATAATGTCTTAATATAACAAAATACAAGATACTATCCATATCTATGCGATTTCTAATACCATGAAGCAACTAGAATAATATAACATAATTATAATAATAATTTACAATTAGGTATTTAGACCTATACATCAAGATAGCTTATTGTGGAGGAAAGGAAAGCAAGAAGCTTAATCTTCTCTGAATTTTTACTTTTCCACTCTAGCACCTGAAAAAAATAAATGGAGAGCAGTGAACCTTAAAGCCTAATGAATTATTAAATATATCAATACCCAAGGGTTCTTAAGGGAATAACATTTGAAATTAATACATTAGATTAGCAATAATAATATGTATATGCCTAGAAGGAATGACACCAAATCCATAAATTAAAACAAATAATAACACTAGTGGAGTGCTCATGGGCGGGCCTATACTACCATCCAAATAGGCTTTTGTAAACAATGGTACGGTACACATGGATGGCTAAATGGAGAGCAGTGAGCCTTAAAGCCTAATGAATTATGAAATATATCAATACCCAATGGTTCTTAAGGGAACGACATTTGAAATTAATGCATTACATTAGCAACAATAATACGCATATGCTCAGAAGGAATGACACCAAATCCATACATTAAAACAAATAATAACACTAATGGAGTGCTCATGGGTGGGACTATACTACCATTTAAATAGGCTTTTCTAAACAATGGTATAATACCCATGGATGGCTACCATCCCAATGAGCTTATGATCATATGCTTGTGTAGAGCATGTGCCTAGGGTATCATGACCCTCCTTATGTAGGACACTAATAATATTGACTCTATTAATTGAATCATTGGTGCAATTGTCTAATAGTTTATTCCTCATTAGTATAGGCATTATGTCATATGTGTGGTTTATGGCTAGGTCATTGTTCAGTAGGAACAATAGCAAAACATTTGTCTAAACAACCTCTCATTATCAATAAGGCAATAATCAATAACATTTGGTCCAATAACAAAGTTTATTATCAATAAATCAATGTGAGTTAATAGAAAAAATGCGGGTTTAATGATAAATAATAATGACAATTGTAATGATAATAATCATGAAGTAATATAGGTCATTTAGAATGAATTGGTAAGTAGAAAGATTAAACAAAGCATTTCATGTAGCTCATCTTACTTGCTAATCTTATCAACTAAGTTTAAACCACATCAACTTGCATGAGGCTCAAAAATTCCTTGGCTCACATTGCATACACGTGAATCCTCAAATCAATTATTAACTATATTTTTAAAACCTTAACCGTAAGGCATGATTTCTCAAATCTAATCATATATTCTTAATTCTTATGCTCATTAGCTTTTATATCTTATAGCCATTAAAAATCAACTTTAGTCTTAGAGTCTTCTACACCTAATGTTTCTACATATTCAAACTCAACAAAATTTATTTCTTATATTAAATGCCATTAATGCTCTTCATCTAACTCATTTATTATAATTTAACTTCAGTTAATTAACTAAACCTAAATGAAAAAAAAAAAGTTTTAGTAAACTTAGCCAAAGATTTCTCTTTTCTCTAGCCAAAAACTCTACCAAAGAAATGAAAGAACAAAGGAAATTTCTCTTTGAATTCTTGATCGTCTCTTGAGATCTTAAGAGCATAAATGAAAAATATAGCCTTTAGAGGAAAAAGAAAGGAGTTTTGAAGTGTTTAGAAGCTTTTGGTAGTTTAAAGAAATGAAGAAAAGGCTTAAACACCATCTTGGATCGACATAACTCTATATTTATAGTTCTCGAGCAGTAACGACTATTACTAAAGTGTCACATTTATTACTACTAGTGGTCTAAAAAAAAATAATTTCATACCGATAAGAAATTCACAATTGTGAACAATTTGTAACGGGCATTACAAATATGTAATAAGTGTTACATATTATGGTCTCTAAAAATATTTTGAGAAAATAGCAAAATTTATGCTCATGATAATTCAATAACGGTACTACACTTTTGTAAAGAGTGTTACCCTTGTCTAACAAGAATTGTAGAATAGTTGTGGCTATATCCTCTATTGTCCTTACTACCAACTTTTAGAAATCATTACAATATTCTCAAACCAACCTTTAATTTAAAGCACACACCTAACAACCCCTTACCACATGTAAAAAGCACTTAAAATCATCTTAAATCATGGCTCAATATTAATAACACTTTAGAATAATCAATTGCGGAAAAAATTCATTTAATAAAGGCTACTATTTAGCATGCAACACATAAAGCAATAATAGAAACAAACATCTGAGAACATGCAACTAGCCATAGCCTAGAGTATTATGTTCTCCCCTCTTTAAAAAAATTCATCCTCGAATTTTGAAAACTTATCTATAATTGAAACAAGTGAAGATATTTGGCTTAAGCTCATTTTCCCAAAGTGCATTCTTTCATAGATTGATTCTACCATTGTACTTTCACCATTGGGATTTCCAAATTCTATAGTCTTCTAATTAATCTATCAACAAAAGCTATGAAGACTTCCTCATAAGAAAAATCCTTCTTTAAATCTAATGGTTGAACTTGCAATAAATGGGAAGGATCTAGAACATACTTATGGAATATAGAAACATGCAAAATAGGAAGAACATTATCAAAATTTGGTGGTAATCTTAATAGATAAGAAACTTGCCTAACTCTATCCGATATCTCAAATGGCCCAATATACCTAGGAGAAAATTTTTATTTCTTGCCAATTCTCGTAACTCCCTTCATTAGTAAAATCTTCAAGAACACATGATCACTAATGGAAAACTTAAGGTCACTTCTCTTTGTATTAGCATAACTCTTTTGGTAACTAAATGTCATTTTCAACCATTCCTTAAGAAGTGTTATTTTCCTTTTTGTACACTAGATCAAGCCACGTCCACTATGAACTTCTCATCCACTTCATCCTAACATATAGGAGATCTTAATTTTCTTCCATACAAAGCCTTATATGGTGCCATCTTAATGGTATAGTGACAACTATTGCTGTACACAATCTTAATCAAAGTTAGATGCTTAATCAAAGTTAGATGCTTATCTTGATTCCCTTCAAAGTCTACAATACACATCTTTAATATATCTTTTAATGTTTGGATGGTTCTCTCTGATTGGCCATTTGTTTGAGGGTGAAAGCTATACTAAAATCTATATGAGTATCCAATGACTCCTGAATCTTCTCTAAAATCTTAATGTGAATCTAGTCCCCCATCAGAAATAATTAAAATTGGAATACCATGGAGCCTTACTATCTTATTAAGATACAATTAAGCACAATGTAAGGTTTAATAAAAGGTGTTGACTGGTAGAAAATGAGCTAACTTGGCCAACTTATCTACAACTACTTATATAAGGTTATACCCACTTGAAGTCTTTAGCAAAACAACCATATGTGAGCCTCACCTGAGCACCGGTCCAATAAGCTAAAGAGAATCGAAATGCTCATTTAGGAAAGAACTCACGAGGAAGCCCTTGAGCTTATCTTTGATAGGTTTGAAAATTGTTTTTAGGAGTCGCCACCTTAATATATTTTTATTTGGGAAAATATAAGGAAAAAACCCATTTGACTCTAATTATTATCCAATGGAAAAAGATCACTAGCCTTGAAACCAAAGAGGATTCGGGGACTAAGTTTTTTGTTTATTTTAACAAAACAAGTTTGACCAAGTAATATAAAAGTAACTTAAAATATATTTCATAAACAATTTAAAATACATGAACAGTTTATAATATGCATGATCATTCAATTAACAGTAATGTAAATACACAAGTAAAGGTTCAAAATAAGAGAAAGTTAGCATTACAATAAAAATCCCAAACTTCGGGGATACCTCCTCTAGCTCTTATGGGTTCTAGGGAAGTCACATATTCCCCAAAACTAAGTCTAATAACAAAGCAAAGGAAAGCAAAATAAAAGTAAGTGAAGAAGGTGATAGGGGGAGAGTTAGTTAGTTTTAATTGGATTCGATGTCTGAACCAAGCATGCCTATGTATCTTTTTAAATGAGAATCAGAACCTATGCAGTTCTCCCTTCTTGTGAAAGGGTTAGTTTAGCCTAGCCACTTTATCATTTTTTTATTGATTGATTAAAAAAGGATTGAGTTAATTAATTAATTTAATTAATTATCAAATTGATTAGCTAACAACCTAGATGAATCAATTTAATTAACTAACTAAAAGAGACAATGAAATTAAGGGAAAAGAAGGTTACCTTGGATGGCTGGCGGCTGTTGGCTTTAGATAGCAAGCGGTGGCTAGCTATGGTGGGCGGTAGCTAGCCCTGGATGGTAGGTGGCAACTGGCCTCGGATGGCAGGTGGTAGCTAGCCTTGGGCGGTGGACACGAGCCTTGGGCAAGAGACTTGCCTAGAACAAGCAGGCGGTAGAAAGTCTTAAACTAGTTGGGTAGGAATCAAGGAGAAACCCCCCAACTCACTTTGTGAAGTAAGAAGCGAATGCAAAGCATTTTGCTTGAAGTAATGCTTTTCAAGCTCTAGAAGTTAGTATCTTGAAGTGTGGGTAGGCCCTCTATATATAGGAGGAGGTTTGGAGCATAGAAATTATTCAAATACGATGGGGGATTAGAGAAAAACTAAAACATGCTCTGGTTACCGCATAGGCATCTACGGCACCACAGAGGCCTCTACAATAATGCCGTAGAAGGCTCTATGGCAATGCCGTAGAAGCAGCAGAGCTGTGTAGCAACAATGTTGTTTTGCCCGTTTTGCCCCATTTTAGCCCGTTCTTGCCCATTTCTCAACCATTTTTCATGATTTCAATTGCATTGTATTCATTACTCAGTCTCGAATGATTTGAAATGGTTCAAATGTCAAGAAAAGATATTTTGATTTTATCATTTTGAGAGTTTTTGACTTTTAAAAGTTTGTTTACTGAGTCTAAGTGCTTTTAAGATTCAAACACATACTAGAAGGTGTAAAATTAAGGGTTCACAGTTGCCCCCTTCATCAGGATTACTCTGTCTAGTAGGCAGTTCTGATGAGTGTGAACTTTAGAATAAAGAAGATGCCCCTAGTATATTTAAGAGCGGCAGAAAGTTTTGATGAGTGTGAACTTTAAAATAAAGAGGGTGCCCCTGGTATATTTAAGAGCGACAGGAAGTTTAGAGGATGCTCTCAATATATTTGGGAGAGATAGGAAGTTTAGAGGATACTCCTGGTATATTTGAGAGTAATAGGAGGTTTAGAGGATGCTCTCGGTATATTTGGGAGCAGCAGGAAGTTCTAATAAGTGAAATTAAGAGAATGCCCCAGTATATCTAAGAGTGATAGGAAATTTAGAGGATGCTCCTGGTATATTTAGGAGTGACAGGAAGTTTAGAGGATGCTCCTGGTATATTCGAGAGTGATAGGAAGTTTAAAGGATGCTCCCGGTATATTTGGGAGCAACAGGAAGTCTTTGATACGTTCCTGGTATATTTAGGGGCTGCAGGAAGTCTTGATGATGCTTCCAATATATTTGGGAGTGGCAGCAAGTCTTGATAAGTGTGAACTTTAGAATGAAGAGGATGCTCTTGGTATATTTAAGAGCATCAGGAAGTTCTGATGATGACGATCCTGTATGGTAGGATGATAATGATGATCCTGTCATGGTAGGATCTATGAGTAATATTTCTATCTAGTAGGAATGGCAAATCACTGGTCTTGTCTAGTAGGAGTGATAATGACGATCCGGTCTAGTAAGATATAAGAGTAATATTCCTATCTAGTAGGATTGAAAATGATGATCTCGTATTTTTTCAAGAGTTTTGACAATTTGCCTTGATTTATGATCCTATTCAATGCAAAAAATGCTAAATAATTATGCAATGATATGATACCTTGAACCTGTGAAGGGTCAGTTCTAGTATAAAAGTATTGATCTTTAGGAGAAAGATGCCCCCATTTTAGAAAGGTGAATATTTGGAAAGGATGTGCCCCCACTTTGGAATGATAAAGGAAAGTGGTTTGGTCATTTGGTTTTTGGTTGATTGGTTAGCTTAGAAATGGGCATGTCAGGTATGAGATTGGTGGCTTAATGTCTATCAGTTTAGCCTAGGAAGAAGCAATGTGTGGTCTTAGAAAAGATCAGGCTGTTTAGTTTAGATAGGTCTGACTTTGGTTTGAGGTTAAATTAGAGAGCTAAATTAAGAAAGTCAGGTTTTTGGAGATGATTAGTTTGGAAGGTTTTAGGAAAAGTCAGCTTATGGGACTTGTCCTTGGAGAAGTTCATGTGGAAGGCTTAGTCAGGTTTGGTACTTTGGCATGGTTAGGTTATAACCTTTAGGGAGTTCATTTGGAAGGCTTGGTCAAGTTATGCTTTAGGCTTGGTTAGGTTTGGCTTTGAGGAAAGGTTAGGCCAGGAAACTAGTTGGGGAAGGTTTGGTTAGATTTAGTTTTGGAGTATGGTCTTTTATGAATGGTGAAAGCTAGGCTTAGGCTTCTTAGTTTGGGCTTTATGGTAAAGGCTAGGCAAGGCTTTTAGGGAGTGGTTTTTATGGTGAAGGCTTTTGGGCTTGGGTTTCATAGTGAAGGCTTTTTGGTTTGGACTTCATGGTGAAGGCTTTTAGGCTTAGGCTTCATGGTTGAGGCTTTTGGGGAGTGGTTTTTATAGTGAAGGCTTTTGGGTTTGGGCTTTATGGTTAAGGCTTTTTGGTTTAGGTTTTGTGGTGAGGGCTTTTTGGTTGGGGCTTCATGGAGAAGCCTTAAAGGCTTAAAGGCTTAAAGGCTTTGGTTAAGGGTGTTTTGGGCCTCTTTGGAGGATGGTTGGCTTCATCTTAGGTATGGTGGTAAGGGTTTTGGTCACAGGCTCATGGATGAGGGTTTGCCCTTTTGTCATGGTTATATCAGATTTTCAATGCCTATCGGATGGTTGGCAGGCTTTGACTCAGTTGTAATTTGCCAAAGAGGCTTGCTCTTTTCAATGATGATGAAAGTTTACTAATGAGACATGGAATTACTTGAGCTATTTGAGCCCTTCTTAAGCCTTGCAAGACATTATTTGATTTTGGTCATGCTAAAGAAAGCTGGCTTTAAGGATGATGAGTCTTTAAAGACTTAGGATCTTTGGTTTTGCCCATAGGCTTGGACCTTAAAAGATGATGAGAGGAAAGGGTGGTATGAGGCTTGAACTTGAAAAGTGTCACATCCCATTTTCAGAGACATGATGGTCCTAGAACATGGGGAGACATGAGGTCACCCACACCCGTAGAACCCACTTATACATGCATAAATCATTCCCAAGATCACACTGAAACTAATGCATTAACTCATTTAAAACATTGTATAAAAACCTTTACTCATAGAAGACAGTAATTAGACACTTCACATATAATCCATAAGGATAATAATATTCATAATTCACCTAGAAGCTTAAGAAATAATAACATCTCTAAAATAAACATCAAAAATAAATATTCCCGGAGCATCTAATGACAACACTTCATAATATGGTATTATTAATGACTTTGACAAGGAATTTTCCAAGTGAAGTAGAATGCTTGAGCCATCACCTTGCCTTTTTACATTTGCTCACCTGGAACCACACAAGGAAAGAGGGGTGAGATAGATGATCTCAATGAGTAAACAATTAAACACATACATTAACATATATTCCTTTGAAGAGGAAACTCATAGCTTATACATATAATTCATGATTTACAATTCATGAATCAGGTTCCACTTTATCAAGGGTTCAATTTAGCAAGTTTGCATAAATCACATTTATAACACATAACACATAGAGTAAATGCTATTGCCATAATCACCCGAACACACAGAGTGAAGGCTATTGCCATAATCACTCGAACACATAGCCGATAATTACTTGCATTGGTATGAGGATCATATAGCCGATGATTACTCGTATCGGTATGAGGATCACATAGTCGATGATTACTCATATTGGTACGAAGACTTCTGCATAAAGGGTTAAAGGTACCATAGCTAGAGCTAATGGTAATCACATATGTCAATAACATTTAAGGCAACAATCACATATTTCACAATGGCAAATCAGTTTAACTTATTGAACAAAAGATACAAGAATAGTGTAGTTCCATAAAGAATGTAAGTTAGGGCAATAATAATAAAGGTATTATCATTGGATAATTAAAATGGTTTTGGACCAATTGTCATTTGGCAACCCAAGTTTAACAAGGAAATTATAGAGTTTTTATTTTAGAATAGAAAGAACTTGGGTTTCAAGAATGTCAAAGGCTCACATAACAGGATATCACATATTTGTAACAAAACATATTGTTACTTATGCTTGAAACATGAATACAGTGTTTACTCACACTAGAAGTAGGAATATAGAGCTTACTCACACTTATAGCATGAACACAGCGTTTACTCATCTTGTGGTTCCTTTGCTCCTAGTATACATAGCCCTTTTAAACTTCTAAAGCTCCTCAAACTCTAACATAATATTTAATTTAATACTTAGTATTTATTTAGTCATAATGCTATCCTATCCCACAACTACCCTATGCACATATAACATTCACATATACTTAGAGTTGCACATATAAGTGCACCTCATCACTTGCAGATAACATTTTGACTCAAAAGTCTCGTACACTTAGTCTTTATAGGCCCATATGAAAACACATCAAAATCATGTCAATACCTTTCTAAGGTCATCCCAATATCATTATCTTAATATTAATTCATCTTAACAATCATCTTAGTATACTTAACACATCCACACATGTCAACTTAACAAATAACCTTTCAATTGTCATACTTAACTCTTATGATCCATTCATTCAATCAATCGCTTCATCAACTTAAGACCATTTATTCATTATCAAGTCATCATAACATCTAGTTCCATATTTCCCAATCACATTCACATTCTAATCACAATATAAGGTTAAGATACCTTAAGTATACCTTAAGTATACCAAAGTGCCTTTAGGCTTGTCTAAAGTCATTCCTTCAACTAACATGCAATTTTATCATTTATTATACATACATACATGTCAATTATCATCAAAATACATTGCATAAAAATTATAGACATTGGGATAAAAGAATAAATGTAGGCCGAATGCCCTATTCAAATGCAAAACCTGAATTTTCTTATTTTTCGCCCTTTCCATCTATCACAGTAATATGTAAAAATAAGTTTTGAACCAAGATTTTTCATGCAATCAAAACCAAAATCATTTTAGAATACTAATCCATAGGAATCAGCCCTAATTGGTATATCTCATTCATGAAAATTAAATTTTTGGTTTTAGGATGCAAAACTATAAGTTTTCTTTTTTTTGGTATTTTCTGGTCATACAGTAATATGTAAATAGGTAGTTTAAACCATTATTTTTTATTTAATCACAAAAAAATATCAGTTTAAAACATCTTCATGCATGATTTGTAGGCATAGATAATAATTATGCAAGAAAATTCTAAGTTTCAAGGCTTAGGGTGAAAATCATGAGTTTTTGCGCTTTTTATTTATTACAGTAATATACAAACACATGATTTAAATCATTCTTTTTCATCCAAATAGAACAAATATTAGTTTACAATCCAATCATATACAAATTGGCAGCCACATGTTGAAATAATAATAGAATTTTCTAACTTCTAAGTTATAGCACAAAAACCTTAAATTCCCTTATTTCTGAAACTTTTCAGTCATTACAAAAATATACAAAAATATAATTTAATCCAATATTTTTCATCAAAACACATCAAAAATTAGTTTAAAAATCAATGATGCAGAAATTGCCCTCTTTAGTGATGTTTATGCATAAAAATTTCAATTTTAAGTTATAGGATTCACCTTTGGAGAAATCTTGCGGAAAGATTTATGTTTTCTGTAAAGAACTAAATTTCTCTCTCAAAAACACACCCAACTGAATTAAATCTATAAAAATCAGTAAATAACCAGTTCAAAATAATTTTCTCATAATTTATTTCATAGAAATTAGTTAAGGAATTGAAAGAGAAGAAAAACTTACGATTACCGGCGAGAAATCACAAAATTGAAAGGAGTTTTCTTAATTTTGGTAGAGAGAATTATTTTGGGGAATTTTTCTATGATAGTACTAGAATAACAGAGTGTGGCTACTGTCTAAACTGATGGGGGCCAAAATTTTGCTTATATATTAGGGTTTTGGGTGAAATTTCCAAGTTTACCCTTAATGAGCTAGGTTAAGAGTGTTTTAGTGTGGTAGGCTTTTGGGTATTTGGACATTTTAATTAATTCAAGGCTGATTATAGGTAATTAAAATAAGATATTTTTCTTATTATTTTCTGTAAAATTCCCCCCAAAATATTTATTTAAAAATTATTTTAAAATACTCATAAAATTATTTTTATGTTTAAAATTGTCTTTGTGCATGAAAATTTATTTTACGAAAAATAAATTATTTCATGCTAATGCATTTTATTCAAATCATTTATTTCACAACAATTAATCATATTAGGCATATTAAAATTAATTTAACGTGCCCCAAACTCATAAATCATGTCACACATGAATTTCCATAAAACCACATATTTTGTCACAACAACTCTAAATTCAAGCAATTTGTCATGAAAACTCCTAGGATAGATGTGAGTTGTTACAAAAAGATGGAATGGTATATTTTGAAGTTGGGGAATGGTTCAAAGGCATTTGAAACTTTGAAAAGGATCAGAGAGGTTTTATGATTTTGCTATTTATAGCATGATTCACGGAAAAGAACAAGCCAAGCTAATCTTGTCATTTTGAGATTGAAGAGAAATTTAGGGTGACACTCTATTGGCTTGAACATAGACGACAGACTGGATGAAAGGAAGTGCCCTAAGGAGTGGCTGAAGGACTAATGAGAAAAGACAACTTGGGGATTTTGCTCCCAATAAGAGATAGGAACATGATAGACTAGCAATGTGAGAGATTATGCCTAAGCTTTTTGAGGTAAGCGACAAGACGAATTAATGATAGATGATTACGACCTAGAAAGACATGCCCCCACTATGAGATAAGGGCGTAGAAGACAATATCACTTTAGAAAATGAGCCTCTGTTGAGGAAGGATGACTTTGAAGACATGAGACGAGATGGATTGATTGCACTTGATTTAACAAACTTGAATGATATGAAGCAAGATAACTAGGATGAGCTTTCTTTTTTTCTTTTCTTTTCTTTTTTTTTTAGCTCTGACTTTTACCTAAGCCATGTTTTTAGGTTTTCAACTTAGCAAGCTTAGATTTTGGGAGAAAACATTCACCATGATTTGTTACTTTTCTTCACTTTGAGGGGCTTTAACCTTTGGATTTTAGATTTGATGACCTTGTTATCCCTTATTGAGGTGTGTAGTTTGATTTTGTGCTTTAATTATTTGATGAAAGGTCTATTTCTGGACCTTCATTGGTTAGGAGCTGGCAAAGTAATTGTTAATGGCACCTCAATATATGTTAGCTGTGGTGGATTTAATTAACTATTCATTTCCCCTTTCCTCTTTTTCCCTTTTTTTTTATTTTTTTATTTTTTTATGCTCATCCATGTTTAGACAAGTGCATAAATAATTAAAAAGATGTGAATGTTTTATTACAATGGAAAATTTTATTACAAGATAATAAAAATGAAATTAACATGACTGATGAAAAATAAAAGAAAATAAGATGACAGACTCATACTAAAATTTAGACTCAGACTTTGGGATTCAGACTCAAACTCAAACTTGGAGATTTAGGCTCAGACTTGGAATTCAATCTCAGATAGGTCAAATTAGCTGAACTTGAACTCTTCCATCTCATGCCACTTGGGGCTGAGGTAAGGTGGGTTTGAATTAGGTTCGAGTTCTTCATCACTGTTCAAGTCAGTAGTGAGGAATTCAGGTTGAAATGATGCACTTAGGATGCAATCTTCAACCTTTGATGCGGTTGCAATCAAAGCCTTAAAAGTGGGTAGGTATAGGGTTAACAAGTGGGCTTGGCAAGCTAAAAGTGGATTCTTGACAAGGATGTCCACTTGTTCCTGCTCTGTTGGTCTATTTACCATTTAGGCAGCTTTAGCCCTCCACATTGTAAGGAATATGGAAAAAGACTCCTTTGGAAGCTACTTGGTAGTTTCCAAGTCATGCCTAGTGACATTCACTTCACTTTTATAATAATATTGTTTAACAAAGGCATAGCAGTGTGAACCTTTTAATTTTCACCCCTAAGATCGGACCGTAGCTTGACACTTGCTAAGATTTGTGCGCTAAGCATACGGTAGTTCCGCTAGTCGATTAGCAGGTAGAGGTCAAAGGGGAAGTGCCCTTTGTGGGTGCAGGGAGGCACCCTATTGAAAAATAAATTTCTTGAACCTTGCACTTTTAAATGATTAGCACTCGATTACAAACCCATAGAATCAAGCTAGGCTCAAATCAGATAAAAAACGGGTGAGAATGGGCTGAAAAATGAACTGTGGCAGCCTACGGGCTTGCTGTGTTAACTCGCAGCCGGCTGTGGTTACCGTAGCTGCCTCTACGGTACCATAGAATTAAGTTGGGCTCAAATTGGATCAAAAACAGGTGAGAACAGGCTAAAAAATGAACTGTAGCAGCTCATCGGCCCACTGTGGTAACTCGCAACCGAATGCAGTTACTGCAGCTGCCTCTACAGTTACTGCAAAGGTCCCTGCGGTAGCCAATTGGCTACCACAACCAGCCCTGTAACAACCACAATGAGCTCTGCGGTTATTACAGGTGTCACCCAGTTATGGCAGCGTGCCCTTTTCAGAATCCTACATAGAAACTGTGAATTTTTAGTTCCAAACTCCTATAAATATCTTACACCTCTTAACAACTTCCACACATAATTACATGCTTTTATACTCTCCCTAAAGCTTTCTAAACCGTATTTCTAAGCTTTCCAATCATCAAAACCCTCTTCCTAAATCTCCAAATCTCGAAAATCCCATTCCAAAACCTCTTCCATCACATAAAATCCCATTCATAAGCTTCCTAATCATCTCAAAGCCTCATTCACAAGCCTCCTAATCACCTAAAGTTCTATTCTTAAGCTTCCTAATCAAGAAAGGTTCAATTCAAGTTATTTCTTTCAAAGAGAATTCATGGTAATCAAGCAAAGGTGTGATCCAAGTCCCTCTAAGAAGAGTTCGTGTTGTTCAAGAGTCCTTCTTCCCAAAGGAGTGCTCGTACTATCCCTAAGTCAAGGTGGAACTTAGACCCGGCACTAAGCTCATTCCCTACGTTCATCACTGTCGAAAGCCAAAGGTAAAAGTTCTTTCCTTTTCCTTTTCAATTTCAATTTCAAGATCTAAATTTGAAAAAATCTAATTTTTTGCTAATTAAAATTTGACCTAATTAACAGATCCCTTAAGCCCTTAAAATCAATCAAAACATGATAACAAATGCAATGACTTAAAAACCCCTCTTTCGTAAGAAGGAAGAACTACGTGGGGTTTGATTCCCATTCAAAGGGATACGCAGGCTTACTATCCCTAAGGCACTCAACTCCGCTAAAATTAACAATGTCTTCTCTCTATCAGTTTCTTTATGTGGCTTAGGATTGAAATTATTTTTCTTAAATAAAAGTTGAAATTTTAATTCTTTTTATTATAATTGTTTTAATGCTTTCTTTCTTATTTTAGTTGTTTATATTATATTTGGGGAATGTGTACTTTTCCTAGAATCCATAAGGGCAAGAGGAAAGATTCCTTAATTTTGATATTTTAATTTGTAATAGTTTTAAGTAGTTTTCATTTATTTTTCGCATTTTGTAATAGTCATTATTTCATATTTTGCCATACATTGCACCAATAATATTTATTTCATGCATCATATTATATTTATTCAAGCATACATAAAAATTTCTTTTTGCAAAAGCTATTTTGTATTTAAGCTAAACTAATTTTTATATTGTTTTAACCCAAACCTAGTCCTCGAGCCCTCTTTGGTCATTCGAGGACTAGTGCTTTTCCTTAGGATAAATATTATAATTTTGGAGTCAATCAAATTAGTTTTTTTTTTTATTTTTCCCAACTAAAATAAACAAAATTAAAGTGGTGGCTCCCTTTGCAAATTACAACTTACAAAAATACAATTTTTTTGAACTCATAGTGAGTTCTAATCGTGTTATTTCTCCCAAATAAGCATTTTCAATTTCCTTTAGCGGATCGGACTGGGTGCTTGGGTGAGGCCTCATAGTTGGCGACTTCACTGGGCACTTTAAAATCTTTTTTCAAAATGAAAGATGAAAGTGGACTACTCTTAGTAAAACAAGAAGTTTGGCTTTTATTACAAAATGGCTTTTTTCATGCATCATTACATTGGGCTCCTTGTCTAAAATCCTAGTTTCTTAGGAAAACAAAAGATAGAAGGTAACATCGAGTGGGCAACCTTCCTTAGGACAGCTTTCTGATAGTGAAATCATCTAGCCCACGATGTATCTTCTAATCCTTTTAGAGTTGTAACAAGTATGCAAGTACCATTGGACTCACACGAGGCTCCTTAACTCACATATGGTTAGGTATATCATATCTCTAGTGTGATGGATTCCTTTCAAACCACCCTTACCCTTTCATGTAATGACTCATAGAACCTTTCTTTAGGATTGTATGAACCATAATACTAAACTTGGTATTTCATGAAACCTTTTTCAATCATTCATTCATACATGCATGCATAGATTAAACCTTGTGAAGAGTCTAAAATCTATCCAAACAGCTTCACACCTAAAACCCATGGTCAAAACCCAAAACCTATAGTCCACCTAAACCTATGGTTAAAACCCAAAATCCATGATCCACCTAAACTCATGGTCAAAACCCAAAACTCATGGTTCACCTAAACCCACAGTCCGATCCTAACCAAACTCATGTTAAACTCATGGTAAAAATAAACCCATATATGGTACCCCCATCCAAATCCACAATCCTTATCTAAGTTAAACACTGACCTAGCTCTATTCTAGCTTCATCCTTCATAATTCTTATCCAAGCTGAACACTGATCTAGCTTTCATCTTTCACAATTCTTATCTAAGCTAAACACTAGCCAAGCTTTCATCCTTCATAATTCTTACCTAAACTAAACACTAACCTACCTTTCATCCTTTACCTAAGCTAAACATTAACCTAGTTTTCATCTTTTACAACTCTTACCCAAGTTAAACACTGACCTAGCTTTCATCTTTCATAGTCCTTACCAAAGCTAAACATTGACCTAGCTTCACTCTTATCCTTAATCATTACCCAAACTAAATGTTGACTTGGTTTCACCTTCAACATTACTATCCAAATCCATCCTTCTATTTAAGCCTATGGTCCAGTCCACCCTTGTCCAACTATCACCAAGCCCATGGTCTACCCAACCTCCCAATCATGATACATCTATAACCCAATCGCAAAACCCATGGTCCCTCTATCCTTAAGCCCATACTAAACCATCCATAAATTGCAAATCCAATTACTTGAGGCTAAACTTTAACCTAGTCTTCCTAACTAAACTTTGGTTCCTCAAAAACTAAAATCTGACCTAGCCACTCAAAGTTAAAATCTGACCTAGCCACCCAAAGCTAAAATTTGACCAAGCTCCCTTAGCTAAATACCTACCTAGCTAACATCACACACCTCTACCCTCCTTTTAACTTATACCTTGCCAACCTAGCCATAAGACACCATCATCTATAAGCCCAACATCCTTGGCCCATTACCTTCAAAACCAATCCTTTACCTCTAGATTGACAAATGCCTATAAGCCTACCCTAAGTCTAATACCTTTAGCTCAACCCTTAGCCCAATGCAATACCCTAAACCCAATAACTTTTGCCCAACATTACTTTAAGCCCAATACCTTTGGCCCCAGCATAATACCTTAAGTCTAATACTTTTAGCCCAATACACTATCTTAAGTTCGATACCTTTAGTTCAACCTGATACCTTAAGCTTGAGAACTCGACTTGTGTAACATTAAAAAATCATCAAAAGCCCAAATGAAGTCAGCTTACAACATTAATGGGAGACTCTTTCCACAAAGTGTGCATGCCCATCTCATTGCTTCTTTTCCAAGCACTTACCTTATTCTTTGACTAGGTTTTAAAGGTACTAATGGCAAGCTTGACTGATATGGAAGCTCTAACCAACCTACTTAAGAGGTAAGAAGAGAACCCTCAAGCTATTCTCATCTCTGCCTTAGATGCTCAACGAGCCAATTTCAATCAGTCTTTAGCTAGCCAATAATCCAGTTTTAATAATGCCCTAATCCATCTTACTTCTGCTTTCACTAATGCTTTGAGTTTCCAATGCTAACTTATCATTGATGAAGTGAGAGGAATGTTAAACCAAGCTAAGCCCATCAATGCTGCACCTACCATTGGCATGACCCATAATCTTACATCCTCAATCTCAAACACTAAAGCCATTCTAGCCTCAGCCATGCCATCAGTCTTAAATACTAACCTTGCCTCTTCTTTGAATCCTTTTCAAAGTAAGGAAAACCCTACCTCTTTTGCTATCAAAAGACCTTTAAACCTCAACATTGATGCACTAGAGTAAACCCTCACAATGGAAAAAGGGTGCAAGAAGAGCAATACCTCCACTCCTTTTGCATCTATTGAATGGAAGGATATGGACACCTACACTCCCCCTGTTGATGTCGAGTGAGAGAGTATAGAGGTAGCTGGCATGACTAGTAAGCGACCCTTAAAATCTCAATGAAGAGCTTTCATAGATTTGGGAGTTCCATTAGCAAAAGTTTATAAGAAGGCTTTGAAAGCGAGAATGGTAAAACCCCTAGAACCAAGAGTCCCTCCTAATCCCTTACCAAAAAGCTACCACCCCAATGAGTATTGTGAATACCATCAAGAAGTGGGGCACCAAATCAATGCATGTAAAGCTTTGAAACATAGAATCCAAGATCTTATTGACAGTGGAGATATCATCCCCTTAAAGCAAGACCCAAGACCTTAATTCAACCCTAAGTAACATAACATGGAGGAGTTTAAGCCTAGCTAATCTGACCTGTTTGAGGTTGAAATCCAAATCTAAGTCTGAGTTTCAGTTTGTCATTTTATTTTATTTTGTCAACCACATCAATCCCTTTTTTTGTTATTTTATAATAAAGTTTCCTTTATAATAATGCATCTATATTTTCTTTTCATTATTTATGCATTAACTTTCTTATCTTCCTTGATTGAGTATGACACAGATGAGCTTAAAAAAAAAAAAGAGAAAAGAAAAGAAAAGAAAAGGAAAGAAAATGAAGAAAAAAGGGATAAAGATTAAATCCACCACAATTAGCATAGATCAAAATATGGGGTGTCCTCATTCTCTCAAATCAATAAATGTTTCACAAGCTCCTAACTAAAGAAGGACCTCTCATCAAATAGTTGAAGCATGAGGAGCAAGTAAATGTAATTACTTATTGCACAATTGGATAATCAAATGGTGCACCTCAACAAGAGGCGACAAGTTCAAAGAAGACCTCTGTCAAACCTAAAATTCAAAGATCAGAGCCTCTCGACATGAAGAAAAATAACAAAACATGGTGGAATGCTTTCTCCCAAATTTCATTAATCCAAGCTCACTAAGTTAAAAATCTGAAAGGGCAACTTAGACAAAAGTTAGAGCTAAAAAAAAAAAAAAAAGGAGAGAGAGAGAGAGAGAGAGAGAGAAAGCTCATCCAAGTCACCTTCCCTCATGTCTAAAGTGATCAATCTATCTGGTCTCATGTCTCTAAAGTCATCCTTCCTCATCAAAGGCTCATTCTTTAAAGTTATACTGTCTTCCACGCCCTTATCTTACAATGGGGCCATGTCCTTATAGAACGTCATCATTTGTTGTCAGTTCATCCCATCACTTAGTTCAAAGAGTTAATACATATCTCTAGTCCATCACATCCCTATCTCTCATTTGGGACCATGATCCCTAAGTTGTCTTCGTATATTAGCCCTTTGGCCATTCCTAACGGCTCTTTGTTTTAACTAGTGCAGTCAATGTATCATCAAGTCAAACCAATTAAGTGTCACTCCAAGAGCCTCTTTAATCTCAAACAATCAGAAAAGCTTGATTCGCTCTTTTCTATGATTTATGCTACAAAAAGCAAAACCATACAACCTCTATGATTCTTTTCAGAAGTTTCAGCTTACCTTCATACCATTCCGAAACTTTTCCATCCCAAGCCTCATTTACAAATCATATCACCATTTCAAACTCAAGTCACGTACCACCTTTTGTTTAGCAAAATCTCATCATGGGCAGAACCAAAAATGCCAAGTCTCTCAAGACTCATCATCTTTCCTTGGCAAATCCAGAACTCGAGGCATATCCCCTAAAGCCTATCAACCTCAAGTTGATAAAGAAGGACTTGAATCGGTCGAGGCCCATCTTATGTCTTTTTGGCAAATATCTTATGATCTTTGAAAGATTAAATTGGCAAAACACATAATCCCTAAGAATCAAAGCCTCTTAAAGCCAGCAAACTATTCTGATGCAACTATGTCAAAGGGCAAACCCTAATTCATGAGCCTATGGTATCCTTGTGACCAAAACATGTAGCACCATACCTAAGCCAAAGCCAGCCATCCAAAGCAGCCTCATAGAAAACTATCCTCAACACCTAGAAGTCTTCACCTTGAAGCCTAAATTTAGAAGCCTTCACCTTGAAGTCCAAATTTAGAAGCCTTCACCATAAAGCCTAAAACCAAAAGCCTTCACCATGAAGCCCAAATCTAGAAGCCTTTGCTATGAAGCCCAAACCAAGAAGCCTTCACCATAAAGCTCACTCCTAAAAAGCCTTCACTATAAAGCCCACTCCTAAAAGGCCTTCATAATCTCGTCTAAGGCAAAATCTAACTGAGCTTTCCAAATTGATTGCCTAGCCTGACCTTTTCCTCTAAAGCGAAGATTAGCCTCCTAGGTCTAGCATCCTAGCGTGATCTCTCTGACCAAGCCTTCCAAATGAACTAACTAGAAGGCTATAACTTGACCGAGCATCTAATTTGATATCTTATAAAGCCAAACTAGACTGAGCTTCCAAATGAACCTAGCCAAACCTAACTTAGCCTTCTAAATAAATCTCCCCTAAAGCCAAAACCAGAAGGCCATAACTGACTAAGCCAATTGCTGGACCTGACCTTCCCTAAAGCTAGACCTGACCCAAACCTTATTGTCTCAAGGGACTTGACCCCCTTATTCAAGCTTTCTAATTCAGCCTTAAGCCAAAACACACCTAAACCCTGCCCAACCTCTTCTAGTCATACTTGGTTTAACCTCCCAAAATGACTTTAATAGTAGCCATTGACAAACTAGTCTCATACCTAACATGCCCATTTCACCTTTAAGCATGCCAATTAGCCCAAAAAAAAAAATCAAACTGCTTTCCTTTATCATCCTAAAGTGGGGGCACCTCCTTTCCAAATATTCACCTTTCCAAAGTGGAAGAATCTTTCTCCTATGAGCTCAGCACTCTCCTACCAAACTAACCCTTCATAAGTTCAAAGTATCCAATCATTGCATAGTCAGATGCATTTCATAATAGAAAGTTAGACTTCCAAATCAAAATGGATCATCTCTTTCCTACCAGACAGGGTTGTCATCATTCCTACCTGACAAGAATATCATTTTTTAGCTCCTACCAAAAAGGAAAACCTTAGGATTCATACCTTAAACCTTAATCAGGTATCTCTCTTAATCAGACTCATCCTATGATAGCCTTAGGATCCATAGCTTAAATATGAATTAAGTATCTCTTTTAATCGGACTCATCCTAGGATAGCCTTAGGATATATACCTTAAATCTAAATTAGGTATCTCTTTTAATCGGACTCATCCTAGGATAGCCTTAAGATTCATACGTTAAATCTAAATTAGATATCTCTTTTGCCTTAGCATCTATACCTTAAATCTAAATTAGGTATCTCTTTTAATCAGACTCATCCTAGAATAACCTTAGGATCCATACCTTAAATTTGAATTAGGTATATCTTTTAATCGGACTCATCCTAAGATAGCCTTAGGATCCACACCTTAAATCTGAATTAGGTATCTCTTTTAATCGGACTCATCCTAGGATAGCCTTAGGATTCATACCTTAAATCTAAATTAGGTATCTCTTTTGCCTTAGATCCATACCTTAAATCTAAATTAGGTATCTCTTTTAATCGAACTAATCCTAGGATAGCCTTAGGATCATCCTAGGATAGCCTTAAGATCCATACCTTAAATCTGAATTAGGTATCTCGTTTAATCAGATTCATCCTAGGATAGCCTTAGGATTTATACCTTAAATCTAAATTAGGTATCTCTTTTAATTGGACTCATCCTAGGATAGCCTTAGGATTCATACTTTAAATCTAAATTAGAAATCTCTTTTAATCAGACTCATCCTAGGATAGCCTTAGGATTCATACCTTAAATCTAAATTAGGTATCTCTTTTAATCGGACACATCCTAGGATAGATTTAGGATTTATACCTTAAATCTGAATTAGGTATCCCTTTTGATCAGACCCATCCAAGGATAGCCCTAGGATTCATACCTTAAATTTGAATTAGGCATCCCTTTTAATTAGACCATCCTAGGATAGCCTTAGGATCATAGGCATCCCTGTGGTTCCTCTTTTTCACCACTTTTTTTTAAAAAAATCAACCATTTTCATCCAAACATATCTAGATGCTGACTGACTTACGCATCCATTTGGTTCATCTTACCATCCCTCATTCTAGGATTCACTATCATTAGAATTGCCTTTTGCTCAAAGCCAATCCTGATGAGGGGGCAGCTGTGAACCCCTAAATTTGCACCCCTAGGATTTGACCGCAACTTGACACTTGCTAAGATTCGTGCATTATGCATATAGCGGTCCCGTTAGCCGGTTAGCGGGCAGGGGTCAAAGGGGCATCGCCCCCTTAAAAAATAAATTTCTTGAAACTTGCACCTTCAGATGATTAACACTCATTTACAAACCCATAGAATCAAGTTGGGCTCAAATCGAATAAAAAATGGGTGAGAACGGGCTAAACAATGAACTGCGGCAGCCCGAGGGCCTGCTACGATAACTCGCAGCCGGTTGCGGTTATCGCAGAGGTCCCTATGGTAGCTAATTAGCTAACGTAGCTAGCCCTGCGGCAACCGCAAAAGGCTCTACAGTTACCGCAGGCATCACCTAGTTACCACAGCATGCCCCTTTCTGAATCCTACATGGAAATTGTGAATTTTTAGGCCCAAACTCCTCCTATAAATACCTTACACCTCTTAACAACTTCCACACACAATTACATGCTTTTATACTCTTCATAAAGCTGTCTAAACCCTAATTCTAAGCTTTCTAATCATCAAAACCCTCTGCCTAAACCTCAAAATCTCTAAAACCCCATTCCAAAACCTCCTCCATCACATAAAACCCCATTCATAAGCTTCCTAATCATCTCAAAACCCCATTCATAAGCCTCCTAATCACCTCAAGTTCTATTCTTAAGCTTCCTAATCAATAAAAGATTCAATTCAAGTTATTTCTTTCAAAGAGAATTCGTGGTAATCAAACAAAGGTGTGATCCAAGTCCTTCTAAGAAGAGTTTGTGCTGTTCAAGAGTCCTTCTTCCAAAAGGAGTGCTCGTGCTATCCCTAAGTTAAGGTGGAACTTAAACCTAGTGCCAAGCTCGTTCTCTAGGTTCTTTTCCTCTGAAAGCCAAAGGTAAAAGTTCTTTCCTTTTCCTTTTCAATTTCAATTTTAAGATCTAAATTTGAAAAGATTTAATTTTTTGCTAATTAAAATCTAACCTAGTTAACTGATCCCGTAAGCATTTAAAATCAATCAAAACATGATAACAAAGGCAATGAATTAAAAACCCCTCCTTCGCAATAAGGAAGAACTGTGTGGGATTTGATTCCCATTCAAAGGGATATGCAAGCTTGCCGTCTCTAAGGCATTCAACTCTGCTAAAATTAATAATTTCTTCTCTTTATCACTTTCTTTACATAGCTTAGGATTGAAATTGCTTTTCTTAAATAAAAGTCAAAATTTTAATTCTTTTTATTCTAATTTTTTTAGTGCTCTCTTTCTTATTTTAGTTGTTTAGATTATATTTGGGGAATGTGTGCTTTTCTTAGAACCCATAAGGGCTAAAGGAAAGATTCCCTAATTTTGATATTTTAATTTGTAATAGTTTTAAGTAGTTTTCCTTCATTTTTTGCATTTTATAATAGTCATTATCTCATATTTTGCCATGCATTGCACAAATAATATTTGTTTCATGCATCATATTATATCTATTCATGCATACATAAAAACTTTTTTTTGCAAAAGCTATTTTGTATTTAAGCTAAACTAATTTTTGTATTTTTTTAACCAAAACCTAGTCCCTGAGCCCTCTTTGGTCATTCGAGGACTAGTGCTTTTCCTTAGAATAAATATTATAATTTTGGAGTCAATCAAATTGGGTTTTTCTTTTATTTTTCCCAACTAAAATAAACATAATTAAAGTGACGACTCTCTTTGCAAATTACAACTTACAAAAATACAATTTTTCTGAACTCATAGTGAGTTCTAATCATGTTATTTCTCCCAAATAAGCATTTTCGATTTCCTTTAGCGAATAAGATCGGGTGCTCGGGTGAGGTCTCACAAGTAGATATCATCCCATGTCCTTTTCTTGCTCTTGTTTAGTGAAAGGAATCATTTCCTGGTAACACCAATTAGTGATTGTTGGAACAATTGTGTAAGAAGCTCATCGCTAACTCCTAAAGGTTTCATTGCCCCCTTATATATCTTCAGATGGGTCTTAGGGCAAGTGGTTCCATCAAATCTCTCCAGTTCAGGCATTTTAAATTTAGGAGGGAGCTTGGCATCAGGAAATAAGGTTAAACTATCCACATCAATTAGATCATCACGGTGCTTTAGGGATTTAATGGTTCTTTCCATGGCTTCAAGTTTCTCCATGAGCAATCTAGTGTCCGGATAATAGAAAACTTCCTCACCTTAGTTTAGATATGGGTTGGTTTGGCTCAAATTTAGGCTAGGATTGGTCAAGTTCAAGATAAGGTTTGGGTTAAGATGGCTAAAGGTGGCCTAGTTAATCATAGCTCAAACTTCCTCAATGATGAATTGCCTTTGTTCCTCGAATTGGGCTTGCTGAGCAGCTAAGATAGCCTGGAAATGTTCTTCTTGCTTTTAAGGACACTAGTTACAAATGTGGTCAAGGAAGCTAGATCGAGCAGGTGGACCATTAGTACCTTCAAACCAAAGCAACAAAGTAAGTGATGGGTATGGAACAGAAGAGGTGATAAAGGTATAGGCATATAGATCCTAAGAGAAAAGGCTTCCTTATTGTGTCATGGGCCAACCACTTTTTTTTTCTTTTAGGGCTTAAGCCATGATGGGGCAGATGTTTCGTGGCTAGGTTGGCAAGGTATGGGTAAGATAAGGGTGGAGATGTTTGTAGGTTACAATTTAGGGCAAAGACATTTTGGATAAGGTTAAGGTAACAGTGTTTAAGGTTAGAGGTATTTGAGGTCAAGGCTAGGGAAATGAGATTTTAAGTTTAGGGCTAGGGTATTGGTGTTTAGGTTAAAGGCTAAGGTAATGGGGTAAGGTTTTAGGGTTAGGGTATTGGTGTTTAGGTTAAAGATTAAGGTAAAAGGGTAAGGTTTTAGGGTTAGGGTATTGGCATTTAGGTTAAAGGCTAAGTTAAAAGGGTAAGGTTTATGGTTAGGGTATTAGTGCTTAGGTTAAAGGCTAAGGTAAAGGGGTAAGGTTTAGGGTTAGGGTATTGGTGTTTAGGTTAAAGGCTAAGGTAAAGGGGCAAGGTTTAGGGTTAGGGTATTGGTGTTTAGATTAAAGGCTAAGGTGAAGGGGTGAGGTTTAGGGTTAGGATATTGGTGTTTAGGTTAAAGGTTAAGGTAAAAGGGTAAGGTTTAGGGTGATGCCTTAAGGTTTGTGGGGGCAAAGGTGAATGGGATAGAGGTGAGAGTGAGGTGTTTAAGCGTGAGATGTTTGAATGGAGATAAGAATGTTTGACCCTTCTTTGGTTTAAAGTTCGACCTAAACTTAAGATGAATGCATATTTTGTTATACAATATGGATGTATGATATGCATGAGGAAATGATTTTATGAGAATGCAAAGATGCAAAGTTTTGATTATGGTACATATGATCTAAAGCCAGGATCTAAGGTCATTATATGAAAGGGTAAGGGTGGCTCAATTTGGGTACCCATCACACTAGAGCAGCGATATACTTAATCACATGTGAGTCAAAAAGCTTCACGTGGGTCTAATAGTACTGCATACTCATTAAACCTTTGAAAGGATCAAAGGATTCATTGTGGGGTGGATGATTTCACTATCTGCGAATAGACCCGAGGAGAATTACCTATTCGATGCTTCTCACTATCTATTATTTTCTTAGAACTACGTTGGATGGCAAAGAGCCTATGCAAGTGATGCATACAAAGTCACAATCATATTAAAAGGTCAAACTCTTTTTAAACCAATTAGTAGTCCACTTATTTTTTTCCTTTATTTAAAAGAAATTTAGTCCCTAGTAGAGTCTCCAACTGTGAGGCCTCGTCTGAGCACTAGTCTAATCCGCTAAAGGGAATCGAAATGCTCATTTGGAAAAGAACTCACGAGGAAGCCCTCGGGTTTATCTTTAATATATTTGAAAGTTATTTTTAGAAGTCACCACCTTAATTTATTTTTATTTGGGAAAATATAAGGGAAAAACCCATTTGACTCTAATTATTACCTAAAGGAAAAATATCACTAGCCTTGAAACCAAAGAGGATTCGGGGACTAGGTTTTTGATTTATTTTAACAAAACAAGTTTGGCCAAGTAATATAAAAGTAACTTAAAATATATTTCATGAACAATTTAAAATGCATGAACAACTTATAATATGTATGATCATTCAATTAATAGTAAAGTAAATACACAAGTAAAGGTTCAAAATAAGAGAAAGTTAGCATTACAATAAAAATCCCAAACTTAGGGGATACCTCCTCTAGCCCTTATGGGTTCTAGGGAAGTCACACATTCCCCAAACTAAGTTTAATAACAAAGTAAAGGAAATAAAATAAAAGTAAGTGAAGAAGGTGATAGGAGGAGAGTTGGTTAGTTTTAATTGGATTCGATGCCTAAACCAAGCATGCCTACATATCTCTTTGAATGGGAATCAGAACCCATGCAGTTCTCCCTTCTTGCCTAGGGGTTAGTTTAGCCTAGCCACTTTATTATGTTTTGATTGATTGATTAAAAGAGGGTTGAGTTAATTAATTAATTTAATTAATTACCGAATTGATTAGCTAACAACCTAGATGAATTAATTTAATTAACTAACTAAAAGAGACAATGAAATTAAGGGAAAAGAAGCTTACCTCGGATGGCGGGTGGCGGCTGGCTTTAGACGATAGGTTGGGACTAGCTTTAGATGGTAGGCGATAGCTAGCCTTGGATGATAGGCAGCGGCTAGCTTTGGTGGGCTGCAACTAGCCTTGGATGGTAAGCGATGGCTAGCCTCGGATGGTGGGCAATGGATATGAGCCTTGGGCAAGAGACTTGCCTCGAACAGGCGGGCAGCGGAAAGCCTTAAACTAGTCAGGTAGGAATCAAGGAGAAACTCCCCAACTCACTTTGAGATGGAAGGAGCAAATGCAAAGCATTTTGCTTGAAGTAATGCTTTTCAAGCTCTAGAAGTTAGTGTCTTGAAGTGTCGAGAGGCCCTCTATATATAGGAGGAAGTTTGGAGCATAGAAATTGTTCAAATACGATGTGGGATTAGAGAAAAATTGAAACATGCTCCGGTTGCTACATAGGCCTCTGTAGCACCACAGAGGCCTTTGTGGCAATGCCGCAGAAGGTTCTGTGACACTGTAGAGTGCTCTATGGTAATGCCATAGAGTTGTGTGGAAACAATGCTGTTTCGCTTGTTTCGCCCCTTCTTGCTCATTTCTCATCCGTTTTTTGCTATTCTAATTACGTTGTATTCGTTACTTAGTCCAGATGATTTGAAAGGGTTCAAATGTCAAGAAAAGATATTTTGATTTTATCATTTTGAGAGTTTTTAACTTTGAAAAGTTTGTTTACTGAGCCTAAGTGTTTCTAAGGTTCAAACACATACTGGAAGGTGCAAAATTAAGGGTTCACACCATGAAGTCCATGGTAACTCTCTCCTATTTCTATTTTGGCAATGGAAATTATCAAAGTAGCCCATACGGCTTCTGGTACTGAAAATTAACTTGTTAGTAAGCTATGTCTTTCTTTATTCCATTCCACTAATAAGAACTTTTCACATTAGGATACATCTTTGTTTCACCTGGATGCACATTATAAGTTGCAGAATGTGCTTTTCTCATGATTTGCTTCCTTAATCCATTCATAGCAAAAACACATAACCACATCTTAAAACACCATCCCTATTGGCAAAAGCAAAAGAGCTTTCTCAGCTTCTACTTGATTCTTTAGTCTCATTAGTTAAGGGTTCTTATCCTAAGCTTCTTAATTTGATTAATCAAAAGTGGCTTAATATAAAAAGTGTGCCAAAAGTATTTATAATCTAAAACTTCAAATCAAACACCCAAATTATATGAGCTTTGCATTTCCTTTACTAATGATCAGTTATATAGTTGGATGTAGGCTAAGCTTCCTAATGACTTTTGGCTTAAAGCATCTGCCATCATATTTGCTTTCCTTGGATGATACAACATCTTACAATATCTTTAAGCAATTCCATCCACCTTCTTTGCCTAAGGTTCAAATCTTTCTATTAGAAGAAATACTTTAGACTCCTATAATTAGTATAAATCTTGCACTTTTCGACAACTAATGTCTCCATATTTGGACGTGGTTTCAATTCTTGCAAAATTCAACAAACCTTCTCTTGTAGATAAATTGATATTATTAATTGAATAAACAACTAAACAAATGCATTTTTAACAAGTTAAGTAATCAAACTAAAATAAAGTTTAAGTTCCAAATTAAATTCATTAGAGATAGAATTGTTGCAAAAGTATGCATATTGGTATGAGATATAAACAATTTTGAAAATAAAAAATTTTACTTCAACTAAAATGATAATTCTTGATGAAAAGATTTTATATTTAATTAATATTTATTAAAATAATATATATATATATATATATATATATATATATATATATATATATATATATATATATATATATATATATATATATATATTATCTACTTAAAAAAAATTATAATATATATAAATTATGCAACAAATGGAAATTAGGCTAGTAAATTAGTATACAAATATAATAATGGCAAAAAAAAAAAGTACCATGTAACAAAAATTTTCTCCAATTTGGGAAAGAATTTAAAACTTATTTTGTACAATGGCTATTAAATAAGGTAAAAAGTATACAAAAAAATGAAAGAATTTTAAAAAATAGAAAATCATTTATATTCGTTACAACATTTAATATCCTAATTAAACAATAAAGGTGTACATGATTTATGTTGCACGATATATGAAAAGAGCTATATAGATTAAATTTTAGAATGATAGTTTGAGAACAAATATTTTATGATCTTAATTTGGGATAATGCAATAAAAAAATTAAAAAAAAAACTAAGTATATGGTTGTCATAAGGGTTGTTGAGTTAATGTTATATCTTTTTGTAAGTAAATAAGTAGAAGCAATATTTATAGTTGATTTAATTTGTCACATGATTAATTTATATCCAAGAAAATTTTTTGTGACACCTGTTTTAAATATGAAAATGAAAAAAGAAGATAAAAAATTCTATGCCAAAAAAGAATGAAAAATGAAAACCACATATTATAAAAAATGGATTACGGAAAACTCACCAAATGCCACAAACAAGAAGCAAGAAAATGCTAGGAACTCTCTAAATCTCACATGTTCCAAACCTTTCTCTTACTAAGCATCTTATAAATTAAATTCTCTTAATGAGAACAAACAACCAACATATTAACAAGCACTTAAAAAATCAATCATCACATAATGGCTAAACACCTTACTCTCCTTGTAATTATCATCCACTTTATTATTTTTGGAGCCATCATTGTTAGATCTGATGATGAAACACCAATTCCTGAAGCTGAATCTGAAATACAAGGTTGGTTTGATACTAATGTCAAGCCATTAGCAGACCGTAAAGGAACCTTAAATCCTGACCTTGAAGCAGCTGAAGCCACACCCAAAACAATCAAGGTAAGGTAAGATGGGAGTGGAGAATTCAAAACTATAATAGATGCTATTAAGAGCATTCCAGCAAAAAATACACAGCGCATTATTATGGATATTGGACCTGGAACTTATACAGAGAAAGTTACCATTGAAAGGGATAAGCCTTTTGTTTCATTTGTCGGACCACCTGAGAAAGCAACCTTAGAATTTAGTGGCACTGCTAATGAATATGGAACCGTATATAGTGCCACATTACAAGTAGAGTCAAAATTTTTCGTGGGAAGTAATCTAATTATTAAGGTCAACTCATATTATTTTTAGTGTTTTAATTTTTTATTATTATTTTACTAATTATGGTTCATATATGGGACATTTTTATAATTTATGGATTTATTACATTAGAATACTGCTCCTAGACCAGATGGAAAAACACTAGGAGCCCAAGCACTTGCTCTGAGACTTGGTGGTAGTATGGCAGCATTATACAATTGCAGATTGATTGGATTCCAAGATACATTATGCGATGACAAGGGCTTTCATTTTTTCAAGGACTGTTACATTGAAGGCACAATTGATTTCATATTCGGAAGTGGAAAATCTATATATCTAGTAATAAAACATTGATTCATATTCACTAAATTCTTTTCTTTAGATGAGCTTCATATTATCATTTATTAAACATAAACTTATTTATGAATACAGAAAACAGAGTTGTAAGTGATACCAGGTGATGATATAACAGTGATAACAGCACAAGCAAGAGGAACTGATGAAGATACTGGCTTTTCATTTATGCATTGTAGTGTAACCGAAAAATCAGCTGGGGCATTCTTGGGTCGAGCATGGATGCCAGCACGTAGGGCAGTATTCGCTTATACTAATATAAATGAAGCTGTCACTCCTGAAGGATGGTCTAATAATGCCCATCCTGAGCGAGAACCGTAAGCAATTTTTAACTAATTTTTTTAAACCATGAAATGACTTGTGCATGATTCTAATTTCTTGTATTGAAGTTACATTAATGTATTTTGTTAGGAAGATTATATTTTAAGAATATAAGAATTCTGGTCCTGGCTCAGCTCCTGATGGACGTGCTAAATTTAGCAAGCAGTTAAGTGATGCAGAAGTGAAACCTTATCTTTCTCTTGGCTTTATTAAAGGTTCTAGTTGGTTGCTTCCTCCACCAAAACTATGAAGAGTATGTTTATAAAGAGAAAAATATATGTTGTTGAGTACCATGTTCCATAGAATTAATAAATCGCTCATATGTGCCAGGTCGAATTCTTAGGTAGTTAGTATAATAATAAAACAAATGAAAGATACGTCATTGGATAATAATCCAGTGACCATGGTTTTGTTTTAGATTATGAAAAATTGTTTTTTTTTTTTTTTTGTAATTTTAATGTATACGAAATAACAATTCCTTGAAAGGATGTAAACCTGATAGCAATAAAAGAAAATAACTCATTTTATGTTAAAATTGGCTAAGAAATACTATTTAAAAATTCCTATGTGTATTTTAGTGTGTATGCCATAGAGTTAATGTTCTAGTATAAAATATGATTATAGCAGTAATTTATTTTTAAAATCTCACTTGTCATTTGAATTGTTAAATTAAGTTATTTTTTAGAAAAATACAAAAAGTACCTTGTAATTTGACACTTTTATTTAAAGAGATTTGTAAATTTTTTTTTTCAAGCACTTAAATTATTGTAGTTTCCTCTTTTAGATGTTTAATTATCAAAGGCATTGACACTGTTAGTGTTTTTTAATTTATTGTTTGACTCCATTTGCTATAGCGAATCATTATAGCTAGTAATTAGTGTTTATTTTTATTAGTCGATAGGTAGTGACTAGTAACTATTTGTTGATAATGTTAGTAATTTAATAAAAGGTAGTAGGCAATTATTGTTGAGAAGTAATGATTATAAGATATAATTACTTTTGCATATATATGGATATATTATTTTCAATTTTAATGTGTTACGAAAATAGAAACTACTATTTTAGAAAATTATATTATCACATCCTGACTCTATTGGTATGACGGTCTTAGAGCATAGGTAGTTTTAAGACCTCCAACTATCTATGGAGCCCAGTGATCTTATAAATCTCCTGGATCAAATTGTATAAAATCTCTAAGATCATTCATACATCAACACAAAACAAACAAAACCATCCATTTCATTACAATCCTTTATGTTCACTATGGATCAAAGATCTATTTTTAGACTCACATCTATAATGTACAAAAGGAAGAATACAAAATAATGTCTTCATATAACAAAATACAAGATACTATCTATATCTATGTGATTTCTAATACCATGAAGCATCTAGAATAATATAACATAATCATAATAATAATTTACAATTAGGTATTCAGACCTATACATCAAGATAGCTTCTTGTGGAAGAAGGGAAAGCAAGAACCTTAATCTTCTCTTAATCTATACTTTTCTACTCTAACACCTAAAAATAATAAATGGAGAGCAGTGAGCCTTAAAGCTCAATGAATTATGAAATATATCAATACCTAAGGGTTCTTAAGGGAATAACATTTGAAATTAATGCATTAGATTAGTAATAATAATATGTATATGCCTAGAAGGAATGACACCAAATATCTACATTAAAACAAATAATAACAATAGTGGAGTGCTCATGGGTAGGACTATACTACCATCCAAATAGGCTTTTCTAAACAATGGTACAGTACTCATGGATGGCTACCATCCCAATGAGCTTTTGAGCATATGCTTATGTAGAGCATGTGCCAAAGGTATCATGACCCTCCTTATGTAGGATACTGATAATATTGACTCTATTAATTGAATCATTAGTGCAATTATCTAATAGTTTATTCCTTATTAGTATAGGCGTTCTGTCATATGTGTGGTTTATGGCTAGGTCATGGTTCAGTAGGAACAATAGCAAAACATTGGCCTAAACAACCTCTCATTATCAACAAGGCAATAATCAATAACATTACGTCCAATAGAAAAGTTTATTATCAATAACTCAATGTGAGTTAATAGAAAATTTGTGGGTTTAATGATAAATAACAATGAAAATTGTAATGATAATAATCATGAAGTAATATGGGTCATTTAAAATGAATAGATCAGTAGAAAGATTAAACAAAGCATTTCATGGTGGTTTACTATGCATTATCATATTCTGTAACTCATCTTACTTGGTAATCTTATCAACTAAGTGTAAATCACTTCAACTTGCATGAGGCTCAAAAATTCCTTGGATCACCTTACGTACACGTGAATCCTCAAATCAGTTTTTAACTATGTTTTTAAAACCTTAACCCTAAGGCTTGATTTCTCAAATCCAATCATATATTCTTAATTCTTATGCTCACTAGCATTTATATCTTCTAGCCATTAAAAATCAACTTTAGTCTTAAAGTCTTCTGCACCTAATGTTTCTACATATTCAAACTCAACAAAATTTATTTCTTATATTAAATGCCATTAATGCTCTTCATCTAACTCATTTACTATGATTTAACTTCATTTAATTAACTAAACCTAAATGAAAATAAAAGTTTTAGTAAACTTAGCCAAAGATTTATCTTTTCCCTAGCGAAAAACTCTACCAAAGAAATGAAAGAATGAATAAAATTTCTCTTTGAATTCTTGATCATTTCTTGAGATCTTGAGAGCATAAATGAAAAATATAGGCTTTAGAGGAAAAAGAAAGGAGTTTTGAAGTGTTTAAAAGCTTTTGGAAGTTTAAAGAAATGAAGAAAAGGCTTAAACACCATCTTGGATCGACATAGCCCTATATTTATAGTTCCTGAGTGGTAACGACTATTACTAAAGTGTCACATCTATTACTACTGGTGGTCTAAGAAAAATTAATTTCAAACTGATAGGAAATTCACCATCATGAACAATTTGTAATGGGCATTACAGATATGTAATACGTGTTACATACTATGGTCTCTAAAAATATTTTGAGAAAGTAGCAAAATTTATGCTCGTGATAATTCAATAACGGTACTACACTTTAGTAAAGAGTGTTACACTTGTGTAATGAGAATTGCAGAATAGTTGTGGCCATATCCTCTATTGTCCATACCACCAACTTTTAGAAATCATTATAATATTCTCAAACTAACCTTTAATTTAAAACACACCCCTAACAACCCCTTACCACTTGCATAAAGCACTTAAAATCATCTTAAATCATGGATCAATATAAATAACTCTTTAAAACAATCAATTGTGGAAATAATTCATTTAATAAAGGCTACTATTTAACATGTAACCTATAAAGCAATAACATAAACAAACATCTCAAAACATGCAACTAGCCATAGCCTTAAGCACATCTTTGTTTCTCTAAATCTTTAGTGCAAACATTATTATAGCCATTTCCATACCATGGGTTAGATAACTTAGTTCATGCTTCCTTAAATGTCTAAAAGCATAAGCTATTACCTTGCCATTTTGTATCAAAACACATCTAAGTCTCACTTGTTATGCATATAGACAACAAACCATCATTCACCAGATGGTAATACTAAAATGGGTGTTGAGGTAAGATAATAATTGATTTTTTGAAAACTCTCCTCACAAGCATCAGATCATTGATACTTCACTTGTATTTTGGAGAGCTTTATCAAAAGAGTTGTTACCTTAGAGAAATCTTTAACAAATCTCTAATAGTAGCCTATTGAACCTAAGAAACTTTAAATTTCTATCACGTTGGTGGGTCTAGGCCAATTGTGAATTGCTTCCACTTTTTTCATGTCCACTTGAAGCATTTCTTGTTGATCGCATGCCCTAAAATATCATATAGAGGTGCTCTTCATGCTCTTCTTGATTCTTTGAATACACCAAAATATCATCAATGAACATAATAATAAACTTGCATAAGAATGGCTTGAAAACTTGGTTCATTAAGTCCATAAAAGCAGCATGTGCATTCATTAATCCAAAAGTGTCACATCCCAATTTCAGAGACATGACGGTCCTAGAATATGGAGAGACATAAGGTCACCTATGCCCATAGAATCCACTCACACTTATGCAAAAATTGCCTAGGACTATACTGAACCTCATACATTAACTTAATAAAACCTTTTATAAAGAAAAAGCCTTAAGTTTTATAAGCTAAAAATATACTTTAATACAATTCATAAGAAAATAATAATAAGACTCCAAGTAAAGTCACCAAGATGATATTCGAAAATAAAGTTCCTATAATAACTCCTGGAGCGTATAATGACTCAACATAGTATAATATTATTATAACTTTGACAAGGGAATTTCCCAAGCGAATTAGATAGCTTGAGCGATCATCTTGCCTCCCCATAATGCCCACTTGGAACCACAGAAGGAAAATGAGTTGAGATAGAAAATCTCAATAAGTAAATGACACAGCTTAAACAATGACATATATCCCTTTAAAAAGGGCCCATAGTTTATAACACATAATTCATGATTCACAATTCATGATTCATGACTCATGGTTTAAAGTTTGCAATTTAACAAGGTTTGCAGAAAATCACACTTATTACTTGTGAGTGAAGAATCTTGCCTAATTCACTCTTGAGTGAAAACACAATTCTATAAACCCTCTATTTTGCACCTCCAAATGACTGGCATTTGACCACGAACCCATAGAATCAAACTGGGCTCAAATCAGATCAAAAACGGAGAAGAACGAGCGAAAAAAGGAATGCGGCAACCTGCGGGCCTGCTGCGGTAACTCACAGCCGGCTGCGGTTACCGTAGCCGCCTTTGTGGTTACCGCAGAGGCCCCTATGGTAGCAAATTGGCTACCGCAGTTGGCTCTGCGACAACCACAAAGCCCTCTACGGTTGCCGCTGCCAACGCACCAGTTACAGCATCGAGTCCTTTTTAGAATCTTACCCGAAAACTATTAATTTTTAGCCCCAAACTCCTCCTATAAATACCTTAGACCTTCTAACAACTCAAACACACAATTACATGCTTCTATACTCTCCCTAAAGCTTTCTAATCCCTATTTCTAAGCTTTCCAATCATCAAAACCCTCTTCCAAAACCTCCTCCATCACATAAAACCCCATTCATAAGTTTCCTAATCAACTCAAAACCCCATTCACAAGCCTCCTAATCATCTCAAGTTCTATTCTTAAGCTTTTTAATCAAGAAAAAGGTTCAATTCAAGCCCTTTCTTTCAAAGGGAATTTGTGCTTCTCAAGCAAAGGTGTTATCCAAGTACCTTTAAGAAGAGTCAAGGCTATTCAAGAGTCCTTCTTCCAAAAGGAGTGCTTGTGATATCCCTAGGCCAAGGTGGAACTTAGATCTGACACTAAGCTCGTTCCCTACATTCCTCATCGATGTAGGCCAAAGGTAAAAGTTCTTTCCTTTTCCTTTTCAATTTCAATTTCAAGATCTAAATCTGAAAAGATCTAATTTTTGCTAATTAAAATTGACCTAATTAACAAATCTCTAAAGCCCTTTAAAATCAATCAAAACATGATAACAAAGGCAATGACTTAAAAACCCCTCCTTCGGGAGAAGGAAGAACTACATAGGGTTTGATTCCCATTCAAAGGGATATGCAGGCTTGCCATCTCTAAGGCATTCAACTCCACTAAAATTAACAACTTCTTCTCTCTATCACCTTCTTCACATAGTTTAGGATCAAAATTGTTTTTCTTAAATAAAAGTCAAAATTTTAATTCTTTTTATTATAATTGTTTCAATACTCTTTTTTTCATGCTTTAGTTATTAGATTATTTGGGAAATGTGTATTTTTCTTAGAACCCATAAGGGCTAGAGGAAAGATCCCTTGATTTTGATATTTTGACTTGTAATAGTTTTAAGTAGCTACTTCTTCATCTTTTTTGCATCTTGTGATTATCATTATCTCATATTTGTCAAGCATTTCACGAGTAATATTTGTTTCGTACATCATATTATATCTATTCATGCATCCATAAAAACTTCTTTTATAAAAGCTATTTTGTATTTAAGCCAAAGTAATTTTTTTTGTATTGTTTTAACCAAAACCTAGTCCCCGAGCCCTCTTTGGTCATTTAAGGATTAGTGCTTTTCCTTGGGATAAATGGTATAATTTTGGAGTCAATTAAATTGGGTTTTCCTTTAATTTTCCCAACTAAAATAAACAAAATTAAAGTGGCAACTCCTTTTGTAAATTACAACTTACAAAATATAAATTTTTTTGAACTCATAACGGGTTCCAATCGTGATCTTTCTCCCAAATGGGCATTTTCGATTCCCCTTTAGTGAATCGGACCGGGTGCTCGGGCGAGGCCTCACAGCTGGCGACTCCACTGGGGAATTTCAAAATCTTTTTTTTAAATAAAGGATAAAGCATACTACTCTTGGTAAAGCGAAAGTTTGGCTTTTATTACAAAATGGCTTTTTCATGCATCACTACATTGGGCTTCTTGTCGAAAACATTAGTTTCTTAGGAAAACAAAGGATAGAAAGTAACATCGAGTGGGCAACCTTCCTTAGGTTTGTTTGCCGATAGTGTAATCATCCAGCCCACAATCTATCCTCTAATCCTTTTAGAGGTGTAACGAGTATGCATGTACCGTTGGACCCACACGAGGCTCCTTGACTCACATGTGGTTAGGTATATCGCATCTCTAGTGTGATGGGTTCCTTTCAAACCACCTTTACCCTTTTATGTAATGACCCATAGAACCTTCCTTTAGGATTGTATGTACCATAATGCTGAACTTGGTATGTCATTATCATGAAACCTTTTTTATTCATGCATGCATCATGCAAGAATCCTACTAAAGTGGAAAATCTGAAAACCACCCAAACACTGCTAGTCCCTATTCAAACCCATGTCAAATTCCTAAACCCATGTCCACCTATGGTACCTTCATCCTTATCTTACTGCACCCTCATGATCTCACCTTGTCCTCATCGTCACCCAAGCTAAAAACTGACCTAGCTTCATTCCTTTTCGTCCAAAGGTTCAAGAGATGTCAACCGGATTAGGGAAAGAAGTTGCTACTACTGACAGAGTTGATGACCTGATTAATGGGCTCTTTGCTAGGTTCGCTAAGCAACAAGAGGAAATACTTAAGAGACAAGAGGCTTGTTTCCAAGACTTGCTTCAAAATCAAAGGAGGATTATTATGGAAGATGTCCAAGAAATGATAGGCCAGACCACTATAAACTAGAATTTGACCGATCTAGACCCAATGAATCCAAAACCCACCTCCTATCCTATTTTTGGGTCTGCTTCCAAATATGATCTAAAAGACAAGGAAAAAGCCATAGTTGAAACCATTCCATCGCCATCCATTCTCAAAACCAACCCACTTTTTCAACCAGTACCCATTAAACCACTAGTCCACACCACCACATCCATCTCCCCCCAGCTGATCCTTCCCAAGGGAAAGAAGTTAGCCTCGAGCTAAAGGTATTCATGGACAAGATTGAGGTTATGGAAAAGATGCTTAAGAATCTAAGGAAGAGGGAAGACATGGTTGACACAAGCTCTCTCAGTCTGTTTCCTAATGTAAGGGTACCTCCTAAATTCAAAATGCTAAATATTAATAAATTTGATGGGACCACCTGCCCTAAAACCCATCTCAAAGTATATATGGAGGCCATGCATCCTTTAGGAGTGGACAATGAGCTTCTTGCTCAATTGTTCCAACAATCTTTCACTGGTACAGTTGTAAAGTGGTTCATAGATTTAGATGTGTCTAAAAAATGGACCTGGGATGACATCTGCAATATCTTTGTCCAGCAGTATCATTACAACATTAAGGTCGATGTAACAAGAAGAAACCTTAAGACTACTAAACAGTATGCAAAAGAATCCTTCTCTTTGTTCCTTACGAGATGGAGGAAAAAGGCTGCCCAAATGGTGAACCAACCTCCCGAGCATGAACAAATTGATATTATTGTCAAGAATCTCCTTCTGGTTTATCAAGATAGGCTGCTCACTCAATACTTGCTTGACTTTAAAGCCCTAATTTCCACTGCTTCTAAAATTGAAGATCTAGTCTAAAGTGGGCACATAAAATAAGAATCTACATTTGGGTCAAGATACAAGAAAGCGGCACATCAAGGAAATGTAACTTCCTTAATGAATCAGAAAGGAAGGGAAGTGAATGCCATTGTGATCAAGAAGCCACTCAAGATTGAAAGGCGCTAATTCTCTGATCTAGGGGGGTGTACCTATGAGCATAATTTACAAGAAACTACTTGAGGCAAGAATTGTGTAACCACTCGAACCGAGACCTATCCCTAACCCACTACCCAAAAATTACAACCCAAATGAAAGATGTGATTACCACCAAGGGCCAGGGCATAAAACCGATGCATGCAAGGTCTTAAGACACAAGATCCAAGATCTAATCTATTCAAATGACTTTTTACCACCCAAAGCCGGACCCAACATCACCACCAACCCCTTACCCAACCACACAGTAAATGCAATTACTCTTCACAAAGGAATTGATCCTGTCTCATTGATAGAATCAACTGTTAGCTACTATTGTGTGTTAGACCTTACCAACTTACTTAAGGAGATTGATGCCATCACTCGAAGTGGTAGAATTGTCCAAAATCCAAACCCACCAATCCAAAACACTCAACCTGTCCCTGCACCATTTGACAATATAAAAAAAAAGTCTTGAACCTGATGAAGACCCCATACTCAAGCAGTTAAAAAAGACTCAAGCAAATATCTTAATCTGGAGTTTGATTCAATCCTTATATCCACACCGCCAAGCTCTTTGCAAGGCACTAAATCAATGTCAAACTCTTATTGATATCACCCCTAAGAATATTATGGCTTTAATCACTAGTGCTACTAAGGTAGTTTCAATATGATTTGGGGATAATGACTTGCCAAGAGGGGACTTTGACCACAATAATGCCCTCTATATAACAGTGATAACTCGAGGGAAATTTGTGCCTATGGTTCTCATTGATAATGGCTCTGCGCTAAATGTGTGTACCTTAAAAGTGGCTAGTTGCCTAGGCCTAGAAGTAATAGACTTCACCCCCTTCTGATCAAATAATGAGGGCCTATGACAATACTAAGAGAGAAGTACTTGGGGTCGCCACATTGCATGTCACTATCGGGCACACAGCCTTTTCCATTCCCTTTTAAGTGATTGATGTTCCTACTTACTTTAACCTACTTCTTGGAAGACCCTGGATCCATCAAGCTAAGGTAATCCCTTCATCATTGCATCAAAAAGTCAAATTTCCTTATGAGAAGGGGATTGTTACCATAAAAGGGGACATGTATGATAAGGTCAACACTCCAAGCCCTGTGCCCATTTTAGAAATTGAACCTGAATTGTCCGCCTACCCTCTCTCAGGCTTCTCTTTCATCCAGTTCCTTGAGGATGAAGAAGGTAAAGAATTTGTTCCACTTGATTTTGATCCTTTTGGAAACATTACTGTGGCTAATATGTTAAGAAAAATGAACCACTTTCTTGGCCTAGGTCTTGGAACAAATCAACAAGGCTTAAAATCCTTTATGGACTACCTAATCGCAATGCCGCCGTTTGGGCTAGGATATGAGCCTACTAAGGAGGATCTAGTGGAAATGGAGTAACAGGCCAAGGAAAGAGTAGTAGCCCTTAAACGAGCTGAGACTTATGATTGGCCCATGTGCCCTTATTTCAAAACCCTCAATGGATATTTTGTAAAAGAAGGTGACACAGTTCCTTACTGTGGCTTTCCTGAACCTTGGATCTATCCTATTTCTAGAAAATTAATCCCTAGTTTTGAAATTTTCTTTGATATTAGGCTTTCACTAGAGGATTACGAGCCCATATTCATGATAAGTCGAGATTGGGAGGAGAACGCGAAGGCAAGTCTCTTTGACGAAGTCTTCATACTTACTTTAAAGGAGGACGAACCTGACCCATCCACCCTAATCTAGCCAAACAAGACCGAGCTAAATAATTGGTATTTCAAGGAGAGCCCATTTCATCAATCCGAGATGGAGTTCCAATCCTAGTCTGAGTCAGAGTCTAAGTCTGAGTCCCAGTTAGAGTCAGAGTCTTCGATTTCTTCTGTTTTTAGTAATGATAATGTAGTTGACCTTGAGTGTCCAGCTTTTGAGTTTAATGTAAACTGGGATTTATCCATGTTTGAATTTAATAAAAAGTTTGCCCTTTCCTCCTATGATCCCGTGTCTTCATTTTTCTTTAATGTTCCAAATTTTAAATCTGACTTAAATGAGACATTAGATCAAAAAAATGAAATAAATGAAATAAAACATGATGCAATTAAAGAGCCAATAAATGTTGGCACACATGATACACTAAAAACTACATTCATAGCATCTGCATACATAAATAAGGATCAAACAAAGGGAATGATCAAAGAATTCCAAGATTGTTTCGCATGGCATCCTAAGGACATGACGGGTTTGGATCCGAGCATAGCCGTTCATAAAATTCCAATCTACCCTAATTCCAAGCCAGTCAAACATAAATTATGAAGACTCAAGGCTAAATGGTCCATACCGATTAAAGAAGAGATTATGAAGCTACTGGACCACAACTTCATCCAGCACATCAGCTACCCCTCCTGGCTTGCCAACATTGTACCAGTTCCTAAGAAAGATGGCAGAGTTAGAATGTGTGTGGACTATAGAGATCTAAATAAGGCTTGTCCAAAAGATGACTTTCCTTTGCCTCACATTGACCATCTGGTGGACCGAATGGTAGGATCTAAAATGGTTTCTTTAACTGATCTGGCCGCGGGATACAATCAAATAATGGTTCACCCCTCGATAAGGAGAAGATAGCCTTCATCACCGAATGGGGTACCTATTGTTATACAGTTATGCCATTTGGACTTAAAAATGCGGGGGCAACATACCATAGAATGGCAACCATGATCTTCCATGACATGATGCACAAAGAGATTAAAGTATATGTCGATGATATGGTGGTTAAGGGCAGTACTGTCAAAGAACACTTGGAAGCTTTAAGGCAATTCTTCCTTAGACTTCGCCAATACAATCTCAAACTCAATCATACCAAGTGTATTTTTGGTACTTCATTTAGGGTATTCCTAGGCCATATGGTCAGCAAGAAAGGTATAGAGGTCAATCCTGCAAAATCAAAGGCAATTTTAGAAATGCCACCTCCTAAAACAGAAAAGGAGATCAAAGGTTTCCTCGAACCACTCCAATACATTAATCGATTCATCAATCAATTGGGTAGTCTATATGGGTCAATCTTTAAGTTACTTAGAAAAGGAGCCTCAAAGCAATGGAATGAAGACTGCCAGAAGGCCTTTGATCAAATCAAATAATATTTACTGAACCCACCAGTGCTGCAACCTCCAAAGCCTGAGAAACCGCTATTACTTTACTTACCCGTGACCAACAAAGCAATGGGAGCAATGCTTGCCCAGAATGCCCCTGACTCTAATAAGGAAAATGCCATCTACTACTTGAGCAAAAGAATGTTGTCCCATGAACTCAAATATGGCTATATAGAAAAGCTATGCCTCGCCCTTGTTTGGGTTTGCCATAAACTGCAACACTATCTTAGTTCCTACACAACTCATATCCTTGCTGACAAGACCCCTTTGAAATTCCTTATGGAGAAGCCAGTTCTTGACAGTAAGATGGCAAGATGGATGGCAGTGTTGGCAGCATATGATCTCAAATATATACAGCGTAAAGTAATCAAAGGAAGCATAGTAGCAGACCAATTAGTTGCAGCCCCAATAGATGATGAATGGACTGAGCCTGAATTCTCTGATGAGGATATCCTATTGATTGGCAATGAAGTTTGGAAGCTTTAATTTGATGGGGCATCAAATAATAAAGGGTATGGTGCTAGCATTGTGTTCATTACATGAAGTGGGGAAAGCATACCCATAGCCATCAAGCTAAGCTTGGAAGTAACAAATAACGAGGCAAAGTATGAGGCATGAATTTGTAGTCTTGAAATAGCAATAAGGCTTCAAATCAAGCACCTCAAGATTTATGGAGACTCGAATCTAATAGTGTCCCAAGCTTTGGGAAAATGGAAAATCAAAGAAGAGTGTTTGGTTCCTTACCACAAACACCTAGACGAATTGGCAGCCAACTTTTATGAATTATCCTTCCATTATCTCCCAAGAATAAAGAATAGATTCACTGATGCATTGGCAACACTCGCCTCAATGCTTCACATAAGCAATGGCTTCATAATCAGACCAATCACAATTGAGGTGAAGCATGAACCAAGGTACATAACTCATTGCTTGAATATGCAAGTCGTCGATAGTAAGCCGTGGTTTTGGGATATTCCCAATTATATCAAGAATGGACTTTATCCTGAAGGGGCCTCTAAAATAGAAAATAGGACTCTGAGACAGTTGTCCAAGGGATTCATTCCAAATGGGGATGTACTCTACAAACGGACTTGGGATAATATCCACCTAAGATACGTAACTGAAGAAGAAGCCCAACAGATCATAGAATGGATGCATGAAGGCCCATACATGAATGGTATTGCTTTGGCCTGCAAAATAATGAACCAAGGATATTTTTGGCTTACCATGAATGAGGATTATGCAAAATATGTGCAAAAATGCAATAAATGCCAAGTTTATGCTAAGCTTTAGAAACAACCTCCTATACCTTTGTCACCAATCACCACATCTTGGCCGTTTGCTACTTGGGACCTCGACATCATTAGGAAGATAAGCCCAAAATCCTCAGGCAAACATGAATACATCCCAGTGGCTATTGATTACTTTTCCAACTGGGTTGAAGCTGCACCCTACCAAGTATTAGATTCTAAACAAGTAGCTTAATTTATTCGTGCCAACATCCTTTGTAGGTATGGAGTCCCATTCAAAATAATCATCGATAATGGATCCCACTTCCAAAAAAAGTCATGTAGCTACTGAAAAAGGGGAAAATCCAACACCACAAGTCGTCTCCTTACAGGCCTAAGACAAATGGTGCAGTAGAAGCCGCAAATAAGACTCTCAAGAGCATACTTCAAAAGATGGCTGACAACCATAAGGATTGGCACCTAAATCTACCTTATGCTTTATGGGGATACAAAATGTCAGTACGCACTCCAACTGGTGCTACACCATACTCTTTGGTGTATGGAATGGAAGAAGTCCTCCCAATCGAGGTGGAGATAAAATCAGCTTGGATCATGAAAGAGAGTTAGTTGGATGAAATAGAATAGGCAAAAAGCAACCATGAACAACTTAATGCCATTGATAAGAAAAGGATGGATGCCTTGTATCGAATTCAAGGTTACCAGTAAAAATTGGCAAGGCATTTCAATAAAAAGGTCAGAGACAGGGGACTATAGGAAGGTAACCTCGTTTTAAAGGAAATCAAGGCACCTGTTCATGATCTAAGGGGAAAATTCAGACCCAATTGGAGTGGCCCGTTCGTGCTAAAGAAGATCCTATCTTGAGGAGCAACCATCTTAATGGATTTGGACAGCATAGAATTTTCAAGCCCATGTAATATGGATCAACTCAAGATATATTTTGCATAAGCATCCTTGTAACTCATGCATTGCATTTGCATCGATGTACAGACAAGAACTATGTCTAATTCTCTACAAAAGAAAAAAATGATCATAATGATGAAATTGTTGCAAGGAGATATGTAGGGGACCCGTGCGAGTTCAGTCCAAATCATCAATAAAATTTCATTATGTGCTACACATTTGTTTGGCTCTTATTTGCATCCAAAAAAAAAAAAAGGCAATAAGATATCTCATTTGTCTTATTCAATTTTTGGAACATTAAAAAAGAAAATAAAAGACATAAAATCAAAACCATCAAACCAATCTTACAAGCCAAAAAGTCTTTCTAAAAAGCATAACGGAAATGGGACAAAAGGTCAATCATGACTCTTATCTTCATCCTTCTCTATCTCCTCAATCGTTACAGCTCTCATAGCTTTCTCAAACCGCTATGAGTTTGCTATCCACCAATCGATATACTCCAAAGTCTTGTCATAATGATGAGAACGATGAATAGCATAAAAACCCCTTGCCCATCCATTCCTAATGGCTCGGGCCACCATCTCGGTATTAAGGACAGACTGAAATAAAGCACCGTCTGGGGGCACACCTTGTCTATGGCCCATCTGGCACATAACTCTAGTAGCCTGATAAAAAGTGACCATCCTCAAACCCAAAAGATAAACCATCCTGTAACTAAAGCTCATGGTCATAAACCGATTTAACTTATACCACTCACATCTCCAAAGCAATTCATCATAATCTAACTTAAGAAGCCATTTGAGCCACTCCCTTTTAAAGTCCTTCTTGATCACAATAGTATGGGTCCTATACCAAAAAGCAAAGTAATCTGCCTTAATAGGAGGAGCTACTCTCCAAAGATGGTCTCTCAACCAAATTTGAAGAATAAGAGGACTGATAGTCCATGGACCGCTCGAATCATATGCCCTATCCAGACTCATCATAGTCTAAGCAAGTACAATGGCAGCAATAGATCTTCCCTCTTCCATCTAAGGAATTAAATTAGCAACCCTAGCATCACCCCAATCAGTAGGGCTCACAAAGATATATCTGGCAATCAAACAAAAAGAGAGAGCCCACATTCTCAAATGAAACCACATATCGTCTTCAAAGCCTTTGGGATCATGAAATTCCACAACCACAGCAGTTAAATCCACCTAATCCTCCACCACCATGGGACTAGCTACTTCCTCACTAAGATCCAAAAGCCTTCTAAAGGAGTTGAAATATCCCACTCTCTCAACAGGAGTAGCCAAAAGAACCTTAGGGTCAGACCCGAGCAACACAGAAAATTCCTCGAAAGTAGGACACATTTCTTCCATGCTTGCCCTAAACCTGAAGACATGGGCAGCAGGATCCCAAAAGAGTATACAGGCACACAAAAAAATCCTAGTCAACGTTCACTCCCCTTAAAGTGGGTATGGCACTTACTCATATTTTCCTAAATTTATTCTCTCTACTTTAGTAAGATTCTTACACCATAAAAACATTGCATGATTGAAATAGGACTCCATTGAAAAAAACAATTTAAGAAAAATTTTGAGAAAAGAACAAAGCAATATGCTTTAAGGTATTCAAGGGTCAATGGAATGAAGTTTTAAGGGGTGGAAGAGCCTATAAATAGCAAAAAACCAAGAAAATCAGCATCAAGGATGGAACCTACTGGGGTTGCCGCCCTTGGGCTGTGGTAACTGCAGCCCTCCCTGCGGCTGCCGCATGCCCTCTACAGTAGCCATTTTGGCTATCGCAGGGCCATTTGTGGTTGTCGCACCCCTTTTGCGGCAACTGCAAAATCCTCCGTGTTGCCACGATGCTTTTTTTCATCTCCATTCTGCAAATTTGGAGCTACGACAAGGCTTCTCAGCTAAAAAAAAAAAAAGTGGTGGGGGCCCTATTTCAGTTAAATTTAGGAACTGCATTCATGCATATTACACATACATGATTAGGATAGAGTAAAGCTGTTCATGACATCATGTCCATACATATCATAGCATCACATTTTAGAAAACATCCATACATGTCATAACATTACAGTAGGAAAAACATCCATTGCATCCATTACATCCATACATATTATTTGTAAGACTAACAACTCAAAGGAAGGAAAATAGAGTATCTAATGGTGTCTGTGGCCTCTCCCTCCTTCGCTCACATGGAGACTCATCTCCCTCATCACCACTAGCACCTCTAGCTCTACCAGCATCTCTACTACCTCTCAATTCTGCCCAGGTCAAAACAAATGACAGAGCAGCAGTCAGATGATCCATCACTCTCTGGGCCTCACGAGCCCAATCCATAGGCATCTACAAGATAAAAAAAAGTCAAGCAATTAAGCAAGAATCTAAAGTCATGGTAGAATCAGGACAACCTACCTCAGAAGTATCAACTGAAACCTCAGGCCATTTAAATGGTGCCACTACAGAAGAATCATACTCAACCAACTGCCCTTGCTCAATAAAAAAATACTGACAACATGTAGAAGGCCATAAACTCTGATGCCAAATGTCACCACCAGATGATCCTAAAGCTACTCCAGGGTTAGGAACAGTAGTAGTAGGGGGAGGAGTAACCCTAGAAGGCCCTGCTTTGTTTGAAGGATCCCTAACCAAAGGTGTTTGAGTGGAACCAGTAGTCGATCTCCTAGGATCAGAAATAAAATCCCTCCTAGGAACAATACTAGTCATATCTTTTAGAATCTCTTGAGCCGAGTCACCATAGGCCGAGGCTCTCCCTTTGCCAAATCTTGTTAGAATCTCTCGAGCCAACTCACCATAGGTTGAGGCTCTCCTTTCACTAAATTATCTTATCTAAAATTCTCTTCCACCCATGAGTGTCTAGAAATGATTACTAAGACATCTATGTGTTCTTTTTTCATCTCTTTTAGCTAAATCCATCAACTCCACCCATAAATGTTCATAAACGTCCATAAACGATCACGTAGACATCAATATGCTTCCACTTTCCACTTTCTTAGATCAAATCCATTAATTCACCCAAAAATATATAGCCACTAGTCTAAATATCCCTTTGGTCCATTTTCTCGCTTCCATTTATCAATCACATTTTCCACCCATTAATATTTAGGAAAGATTGCTTAAACATCCATGTGGTTCTTTTTACCATCTTCTTTTTTCAACCATATCTCTCACCTAAACATGTCCAAGCACTAACCTAAACATCACTTTAGTTCCTTGTACCATCCCTTCTTCTAGGTTCACTATCATCAGAATTACCTTATCAAAAAGATAATTTTGATGAGGAGGCAACTGTGAACCCTTAATTTTACAACCTTATCATCTAGCCTCAGCTTGACACCTGCTAAGATTAGTGCGCTACGCAGAGCCAATATAATGGTCCTGTAAGTCGGTTAGCAAGCAAGGATTAAAGGGGCAACACCCTCAAAGCAAAAAATAGATTTTCAGTCATGTTAGTATGAGGATATTTAATTTTTGAATACTAGCACTTTTCCTATACTAGCTAGACTTTCTGTACTAGACAGTATTTTTTTAAAACTGATCAAATATTTTCTCATACTTACTGCTCAATTATTTTAAAATTAATTTCGAGTTTATTGAAGCTGATTGGTGAATTTTCTGAACTCTAAAACTCTCAAAATTTGACCTAAAATTTTCAAAATTTGACCTGAGCCAAAAGCAAAAATTTAGCTAGCATGCCCACGCAGGCATGGGGTAGCGCCAAAGTCTCTCTAGGCGGCACTCACCCTGCTTGGGGGTGCCGCCAATCGCTCGAGCGACGTGGGTCCCACTCCTCCACCTACAATCACCAAAATGCCCCCAATCTGATTTTTAAGCATTTTTTCAGCCCTACCATTTTTGTCTTTTCACTTTTCCACCTCTCAAATTATCTCACCCCCATTTTTCTATAAATACCCCCTCATTTCCTCCATTTTTCCACATTCATTGAGTTAGAGTTGATAGCTATCATCTAATACCTCTCTTCTTCTCTCTCCAACCACTCTCTAATTAATTAATTAATTAATTTAATTAATTAATTATCTCACTCTAACCAAGTTAATTAATTTTTATAATTAACTTAAACTCTTTTTTAATTAAAATTAATCACTCTATTAAATGATTAATTTGATTTTGAAAAGTGATTAATTTATTAATTAAAAAGATTAATTAATTAATTAATTAATCTTTTTAATTAATAAATTAATCACTTTTCAAAATCAAATTAATCATTTTTCTTAATCCACCATTCATCCAAATTAATTAATTAATCCATCCATCCATTTCATGACATTAATTAGTTAATTAATTATTTTAATTAATTAATTAATTCTCAATCAATCCAATTATCCAGTCCCAATAAAATGAAATTTCGGTCCGGTAAAACTCTTCGTCTGCTGAAAGCAAAGGTATCAGCCTTTTTCCTCACTCTCAAAACACCCAAATCAAAATCAATCTAATCAATTCCTAAACCCCTCCACTTAATAGTAGAATGAGCTACATAAGTTTTAATCCCCATTCAACGGAATACATAGGCATGCTTGAAATCTAAATCCGAATCTCAAATCCAAATCCCAATAAATCTCCTTTTCCTTTTTTTTTTTAATTTATGTAATTAGTTTAATTTATAGATTTTTTACTTTTCTATCTATGCCCATGCATTAATCATGATATTATAATTGTCATATAATATTTGTCATCCATGAAATTAATTTTCAAAATCAAATTAAACTTAAGAGCCAAATTTAGATTATTTAAAACCAAAACCTAGTCTCTGAACTTAACTTGGTTCGAAGATAGTGATTTTATCCTTGGGTAAATTAATTAAAAATTAATTGGAGTTAATTGGGTTTTTTGTTAATTTTTTCATTTAAAAATAAAGTAAGGTGGCGACTCTCAAAATCATTTTCAAAATCAACCAATCTGAACCCAAGAGTTCCATCGTGAGTCTAAACCGGAATGAGCATCTCGATTCCCTCTAGCTGATAGTCACTAACTGTGAGGCTTCGCTCGAGCACTGACCTGATCCGGTAGAGGGAATTGGGATACTCATTCGGGTTTAAACTCACGATGAAACTCTCGAATAAAAATGATTTTGGGAGTCCCTGCTCTAATTTATTTTAAATGGGAAAATAAAAAAAAAAACTCAATTGACTCTAATTCATTAATTTTTAATTAGTTTACCCAAGGATAAAATCACTAGCATAAAACAAGGTTAAGTTCGAGGACTAGATTTTTTATTTTAAATAATCTAAATTTGTCTCTTAATTTTAATTTGACTTTGAAAATTTATTTCATGGATGACAAATATTATGTGATAATTATAATATCATGATTGATACATAAGAATGGAGAAAAGTAAAACATCCATAAATTAAACTAATTACACAAATTAAAAAAAAGGAAAAGGAGATTGATTGGGATTTGGATTTGAGGTTTGAATTTAGATTCTAAAAGTGCTTATACCTCACTGAATGGGGATCAAAACCTATGTAATTCATTCAATGGTTAAGTGGAAGGGTTTGGAGGTTAATTTGATTGAATAATTTGATTTGAGTTTAGAGAAAAAAGCTGATACATTTGCTTTTAGAGGGCAAAGAGTTTACCAGACCGAAATTTCATTTTAACGGGACCAAGTGATTAGATTGATTAGAAGATTAATTAATTAATTAAAATGATTAATTAAATAATTAATGGGATGAAATGGATGGATGGATTAATTAATTGAAATGATTAATTAATTAATTTGAATGAAAGGTGGACTAAAAAAAGAAGGATTAATTTGATTTTGTGAAAAAGTGTTTAATCAATTAATTAAAAAGATTAATTAATTAATTGAGTGACTATTTTAATTTAATTTAAAAAAGAGTTTTAGTTAATTAAAAAGATTAATGAACATAGTTAGGGTGAAATAATTAATTAATTAAAAAGATTAATTAATTAATTAGAAAGTGGTTGGAGGGAGAAGAAGAGAGGAATTAGAGGATAGCTATCAATTCTAACTCAAGGAGCGAAGATAAATGAGAAGTGGAGAGCAGGTATTTATAGGAAAAGTGGGTAAGGATAGTTTAAGAATTGAAAAAGTGAAAAGACTAAAAGGATAGGGCTAAAAAAGTGTTAAAAATTGGGTTAAAAGGGGCTATTTGGTCATTTTAGGGGTAGGAAAATGAAGCTCTAACGCGGCTCCATACAGAAGGGGGAGAGGATCCATATCAGTTCTACTGGATCCACATCATACTGGTGTGGCCGCCATGCCAATGAGGCACGAATCCACACCAAGTTTAGGTAGCTTGACTATTTTTTTTTTTTTAGAGATTAGTTGGTTTGGGGTTTAGAAAATTTGGATTTTCATTTTTCCTTCAAGCTCCTTACCTCTTTTTAGTTAATTATTAAATTTGTTCACCTTGGTTGTTAGTTAATTCAAATTGATAATCACTTAGGTTAATTAATTAATCCAACCCTTCTTAAATAAATCAATCAAAACATGATAAAATGAGTATGCCAAACTAACCCCTTCACAAAAGGTAAGACTGCATGGGTTATGATTCCCATTCAAAGGGATACACAAGCATGCTTTGTTCAAACATTGAATCCAATTAAAACTAACCAAATCTCCCCCTATCACCTTCTTTACTTTCTTTTATTTTGTCTTCCTTTACTATGTTATTACGTTTAGTTTGGGAATTGTGTAACTTTCCTAAAACCCATAAGAGCTAGAGGTGGTATCCCCTAAGTTTGGGATTTTATTGTAATATTAACTTTCTTTTATTTTGCACTTAGCTATGTATTTTACTTATTGTTGAATGGATGAGTTGATGGTCATACACATTATAAACTTTTCATGCAGCTTAAAATTGTTCATGAGATATATTTTAGGTTTCTCTTATATTAAATGCCCAAACTTATTTTATCAAAATAAACTAAAAATCTAATCTCCAAATCCTCTTTGGTATCGAGGCTAGTTGTCACATCTAGGAAGTTTGATACTCATTTTGGTTGCAAATGACATTAAAGGATTAGACTTTTGAATGATAGGATGCTATGTGAATGATAAGGAAATGGGTAGCAGTTTTAAGACATAATATGTGATGTTTGCCTAGCATGAAATTTTAGTGTGCTCTAATGATTAAAGTAGAATCTATATGACAATTAAAATAGTGGGTATAGAAGTTAAATAATGCAAATTGAGAAGTTACAGTGAAAGGTATGGGAAAGAATTGTATAGGAAAACTTCTAAGCTTGTTTTGGGCTTATGGGCTTATTAGTGGGCCTTGATGAAGGAGGAGTCCAAAATTAAAAGGGGAGGCTGGCCACATAGAATGAAAACATCATTTTAGCTAAGTTAAGAAGTTAAATAATGGACCAAGGTAGTAGACAAAGGATATGTAGAGTTGAGTCTTTGGGTGATTGTTTTTAGTCACCAAAGTTGACCAAGTCAAATGCTTCATCAAACAAACCTCTTGATGCTTCTCCCACATGAATCAAAATTCCATTGGACCACCCAACCTTTTAGGATGACTCTCATCATTATAGAGAGTATCTTGACCCTCCACCTTGACACCATCCTTGCCATTTATTAAGAGTAAAACCTAACCATTAGATTTAGCCTGGCAAATCCTCACCTTCCAATCCATTATATATATAAGCAAATTTATGTTGAGAAATTCATTTTTCTTACTTTCTCTACACCTAAAATTCTCTACAAAAGAAGAATTCCCTCCATTTCTTAGTACTTCAAGAGTTCTAGCAAGATACATTAATCAAGGTGAGGAATTACATCTATCCTTTCTTTTATGTTTTTAAAGTGGATTTTGATGATCAGATTTTGTGCAAAATAGCTTGTGCATCACCTAGGGAGGTTTGGCCATCATGAACTAATTATGCCTAGAATGTGTTTTTAAATAATCTTAGATGATGGGAATTGATTTAAAAAGGGGTGAAAAAGCTTTGGGAACATGATTCAAGCTTTGGAAAGCTTTCAACCATGAATATGGTTAAAGGAAGAATTTGGTGTTGTAATACTATATGATGGTGATTAGGTGACTATACGTGTTATATACTATGTCAATTTCAAGTTCTTACAATTAAATTAGGGAATATTTAAAGAATTTAGAATTTTCCCAGAGATGAACTTAGATAGAACAAGTTAGGGTTATAAAATGATTTGGGAATTCAAGGTTTAGGCTTACAAGCATGTGATTAAGGAAAATCTAGTGTAAAATAGAAATGAGTATAGTACAATTGGTATATTTCTATTATTAGTTGCTAATTGTTGTGTGTTGAAATGTGATGGGTGTAGATATACAAGGCAAGGGCAAGGAGGTTGCTAGAGGCCGTGAGGAACTTTAATTGACCAAGTGTAATAGGCATTATGAGCAAAGGAGTAAAAGTGAGTACTTTATAATACAATGTAATTGTGTCACATTATTTTCTACTATCAATTGAAATGCTACCCTTGATACATAACTAAAAAGAGAAGCATTATTTATGTGTTGCCTCAAGAATGTGACCTTTGAATTCTAAATTTCTCTTATTGAATAGTTTAGGCATGAAAAAACCTTATGCATTGATATCATATTATACCAAATGATTGATATGTCAATTACTTATTATCAACTACTTGATACCAACTTGGATGTGCCCTACATAAATACCCATGACTAAACGGAAACCCTTTTTGGTGTGAGGAAAAATACCAAACCTTGTGCACTTGGTAAAGCCTGCAGATAGAACAAGAGTATCCAACCTCTATTAGGGGGAGAACGCTTAACTGTAAGACCTTATTAGTCTTATGTAATATGATATTTGTGAGTAACACTACACCATAAATGACCTACAGCAGCACCAAAAAAATGTTGCATTAATCTCTAAATATATTGCGTTAGGCATAAGGCAACACTTTTCAGGTGTTGCATTTACGGCTGTTGCTATTTTAGCTATGGCAATACTTTTTTTTGTCTAATGCAACATTAAAAAATGTGTTGCAATCTTTTGAGCTAGTGCAATAGTTTCAGCCAAAAAAGATAAAGCAACACTTTTTAAAAGCAACTGCAACATTTTTTAAAGTAAACCTTTAGCAACACTCTTTAGTCCAAATGCAATATTTTTTTTAATTATCTAATACAACATTTTACAACACCTTTTAGTCCCAATGCAACACATTTTCTATTTAAAAATGCAGTACTTGTTTTGCCTAATTGCAACACCTGTTTAGCATAATTGCAACACTTTGTAAGACACATGTGCAATACTTTTTTTTTTTTAGTGTAAAGCAACATTTTCATTAAAGTAAATGCAACATTAGTTTTAAACAATTGAAACACTTTTTACAATTAATGGATTAAAATATAATCATTCAATTAAATTAGATCAAAATAGAAAAATACAAATACTATCATAATCATTCAAAAGTATCATAATATTTAAGGTTTCATAATATTCATTTATATCATAACCATTCAAATACATAACTAGAGAATAACAAAATTATAGACTATATCCACTAGCAAAATTCAAATAAAGACCACCGCTTAGGATAATTCCTTTCACAACTTCATCTGAGCATTTATTCATCACAAATGCCATGAACCTGAAAAAAAAAATTATGACTTTAGATTAATAAAAAAAAAAAACATGAATAACTTTAGATTAATTTAGCTTCGTTAGATTTCATAACCCCATAAGACATGGAAAAGATATATAAAATCAAACCATAAGAGTTATGCAGGACACCACCTACCCCAGATGCTCCAGGTTTACATAGAGAAGAGCCATCCATATTCCATTTTAAAGAGGAAGTTGGAGTGGAATACCAGCAAAGAGAAAGGCTCCTTTTAGGAGCTGGAGGGATTTACCTTTTAAAAGCATTAGCAGAGAGAAGAAAAGTTTGAGAGGATACCAAATCGATTAGAGAATAAGCTTTAAACTACATAGAAGCTCTATGAAGAATTAATGGGGACAAGTTTTCAGCATTCACACTAGACCCGTTAAAGACCATATTGTTGTGTTCCAACCAAGTAGTCCAAGTGACAGAGCAAAAGAGTATGAACCAAAGCTTTCTCTAAAGTTTCCCATTCACCAAGTAAATCCATATGGCGAATAACGATATTAGAGAAGGAGGAGTAACACATTCAAAATCCCACCATTTGAGAATTTTACACCAAATAGAGCGGGAAATTCTAAAGTAATAATTAAAGAATTCAACAAATTAATAAGATATAATTTAAATAACAATTCAATAATTAATATATACAACTCAATATTAGCCAATTGCTAGGAAGGTCCTTTGAAATATATGAATATATGCCAGTCTAATGAATTCAATATTTAATTTACATGAAATATATTCATCAATGGGTTATGTTATTGTTTCAATTTTTAAACATAATATTGTGGATTATAAAAATAATGAAAATTAACCTTTTTTTTTTTTTTTTACTAAATTTGTAAATATTTTCACCATACTAATGAATAGGAAAATTTCCTCCAACCTGATTAACACAACACACAACAATAATATATATATATATATATATATATATATATATATATATATATATTATGTTATTGTTTCAATTGTTAAACATAATATTATGGATTAGAGTTCACTTATGTTTGACACTTAACAATAAGATATCATAATAACAATACTCAAATACCATTAACTCAAGAAGTTTATCTTAAATTATATTAAAAATTCTTGAATAAAATTTTAAATGCACAAAACCATAAATTAAAGTATAATTAAAGAGGACAAACCTTACTTACATTGAACCCATAGAAAAACTCAGCTCATCTTACAAAAACAAGTTGGTTTTAGACTTGATTAAGTTTTAGAACTTAAGAGGAATGGTGGTGGCAGTGAATAAGAGACACTAATCTCACTCCTTCTATCACATACACCAAAATATCACAATTAAATGAAATAGAGAATAGAAAAGAGTTTATCAATGATTAGAGATAAAGGGGAAAGCTCAATTGGTCTAATAAATTTGTTAGAATTTAGAAATGAATTTCACATTTCATAAATAATACATGTTAAAATGAAAATTCTATATAAATAATTTTTTTAAAAGTTTATTAGGATAGTTTTTCCTTTGAAATAATTAAGTGGAAACAATTTTGTTGTTTCTATTTTCTAATTTTCTTTTACATTTCTCATTCTTCCAATTTTCCATTTTTCAAATCGAAAACTAAAAAACTAGAAAATATTCATTAATGATTTAAATTTGGCATCATATTCATTTTTTTTATAATTTTATAATTAAAAGTCAAAATTAAATTCACATCTAATCCAAATGGTTACTAGCCAAAAATTACCTAGTACAAGAGAAATAAAGTTATGAGAGGAAGGAGAGGACATAAAATGTAAAAATGAAGTGGATATTATTTTTAGAATGCCACACTTTTTATCCATGCCTAGTAGCATTAAGTGATATATTCTGCCCAAATAGTATTAGTTTCATGATTATTGCATTTTCAATTCAAGTGCTAAGTGTCCAAATGCCAATGACATCACATTTGATCTATAATTACATTTTTTAGATATCATATCCACCATTGTTGACCAAGAAACAAAGAAAGAGCTTATGAAATTAAAGAAAAAGAGAGAGAGACAAAAACAAACCAGACAATTGAGAGTGTCTTCAAAATCCTCGGCTATAAATGCAGAACAAAACCCAATAGAGTGCTTCACAAAAGCTCATTGTTTGCTCACCATCTCCACTTCCAATTGTAGACATTTTGACCAATTTAGTCTTTCTCTTTGACATGGCAATCTTAAAACTAAACCACAAAAAAAGAACAAATTTAACAAAGAACAAAGTTAAAAAAAAAAAAAAATGAGTAGTCATGCTAATTGATATAGTAGAAGAAGAAATATATTTTCTTAAAGAAGGAAAATTTTAATTGATTTTAGCTAAGTTATACGTAAGATTTAAGAAAAATTATACTTACAGTGTAAAGAAAGGTATAGATAGATCATTTTTTCGATCTTTGCACTGCTTTGGTTAATACCCTTCTGATGAATTGGGTACTAAATTATTCGATCAAGCAAGATGGCCTTCAAACCTCATATATCCTTATCACATTGGGGTTTCTAACTAGTTTCGTGGTTAAGTTTTCATGCTTAATCTGCAAAAGGAAACCCATATGATTAACAATGAAATAAACAACATGGATCTAAACCCCAAATCCCTTGCATATGTTATTTAACTAGAAATTGCCATTAAGTTAAGACAGAAAAGGGAGCCAATAAATAAACAAAAACATAAATAACTTCAACCAAAGAAAATCAAAGAAAACCGAATAGAAATTACTTTGAACCTAAATGAAAATATAATCATAGAAAAAGAAAGAAAACTTGGCTTGATTTATGGAGGTATGTAGCTTGCCGGCTCCGTTTTGATCGCCATTGGAGGCAACCATTGATAAGCCCATCTATCTTCCATGAACGATGGTTGTCTCTACATTGCTCTCTTCCTCAATAGTTTGTAAACCTAAAAAGAGAAAGAAATGGTTTTAGGATAGTTCATATCGTGTTAAAATGAGGGTAAAAGGAGTGGTCAAAAGGGCATAGTTTTAATTGTCCAATTACAACCTTGCCCTTTGAAGGTTTGTTTGTCTAATTTAGGTTTAAATGGATTTATGTTTTAGATAATTTGAAATTTTTTTAAAAAAAATTGTAATATTTATGTAATTATTTAAGCAAGTAATATTTTCATTGTAATATTTAGGAAAGTGATATTTAGCTTGTAATATTTTGGAAAGTGGCGCTTAATATTTAGAAAAGTGATATTTTGGTTGTAATATTTAGGAAAATAATATTTAATTAGATAATTTTTTACTTTCCTAAATATTACTTTTCTAAAAAAATTGTACCACCATATACTTGCCTAAAAAATATAAAAATATATTAACTTAAATCATATACTGATATTATGAATTTTTATGTTTTCAAAATTTTTTAACGTATTTATATAAATTTATAAAATAAAATACAAATATTTATGTGATATATATTTTTCTAACAATTTTTTATTATAATTTTCATTTCAAACAAAAAACTTTATATAAAAAATAAAACATACATAATATTGTAAAAAACAAAATTAAAAAAATTTGCAGCATCGCAACAATAGCTTTCTAGTTGTTTTTCTTTTAAAAATGTTACATTACCTTATTTTTCTTATTTTCAACACTGCATTACCTTAAAAGTGTTGCATTTGTTATTTTTTTTCTACTTTACTATAGTGTAACACTTTATAACTGTTGCATTAGGTAGAACAATACAATATTTCTATCAAAGTATTGCATTAGATCTAGTCTAATGCAATATTTCTAACAAAGTATTGCATTAGTTTTGGTTTTTCACATTTACAAGGTCTAAAGCAACACTTTACACATAATGTTGCATTAAATCAAAATCAATCCTATCTAAGACAACACCTATAGAGCAACATTTTTAATTTATGTTGCTATAGGCCATTTATGGTGTAGTGTAAGTAAGGCTTGTGCCACCACTCTACAACTTATATGTATGAGAAGCTTTCCGCTCCCAAGACATCTCTATTTCTGCTAAAGTTGACCCAAAGTTCAATATAGCCAATTTTAGATAATTTCACTCCATTGTTATCCTATAAACCTTATGATGACCATTTATATCACTTGCTTCTACTTTATATTATTTGGTACTCATTAAGCTGGTCTCACTTTATAGTCATTTGTAATTTTTCTAGGTTAAGGTGTTTCATTAGCAAGGTAAACCAAGCGATGCTTCTTAACTTGGAACATGCTAAGATTTTATGGAGACAAATTTGTGTCAATTTGAAGGCTTGCGAGTTAGAGCTCCATGGTGACTAGAGGCATAGCGTGTATGAGTATTTTGTGAAAAAAAAGTATAAATACTTGATAACATGTATTAAGTTAGAGCTCCATGGTGACTAAAGGCATGAGTGTAAAAATGATATTTATGAATATCCAAGAATGTTATTCTATTTTCAAGCATGGTATAGGACATATGTATATTGCATATAATATTATAGTTCAAATAGTTCTTGGGAATTTGAAATGATTCATTGGTTTCGATTTGGAAGTGATGGCTTAATAAGATAAGCTAAAGATTAGGTTAACCCTTAGCGTTCTAAGGGTTTAGGTGATCTTATATCTCCCTGAACCCTAGGACAATCACAACCTATATATTGGGTTGTGACACTAGTGATCTTTTTCCTTTAGGTAATAATTGGAGTCATATGAGTTTTTTTTTCCTCATATTTTCCAAAATAAAAAAAATTAAGGTAATGACTTTAAAAAAAAAACTTTCAAATCTATCAAAAATAAGCATGAGGGCTTCCCCATTAGTTATTTCCCAAATGAGCATTTTGATTCCTTTTAGCAGGTCGAAGCGGTGCTCAGGCAGGCCTCACAGCTAGCAACTCCACTAGGGATAAACTTTCTTTTAAAAGGAAAAATAAGTGGATTGCTAATTGATTAAAAAAGAGTTTGTTCCTTTAATATAATTATGACTTTGCATGCATCACTTACATAGCCTCTTGGCCTCTAAAAGTTCGAGGAAAAATAATGGATAGTAAGTAGCATCGAGTGGGTAACCCTTTTTAGGTCTACTCATCGATAGTAAAATCATCCACCCTACAATGAATCTTTTGATTCTTTCAAAGGTGTAACAAGCATGCACACATCATTAGACCCACATGAGGCTCTTTGACTCATATATGGTTAGGTATATCACTACTCTAATGTGATTAGTACTTAAACCAAGCCACCTTACCCTTTTATGTAATGAACGTAGAACCTGTTTAGGTTGTATGTACCATAATCAAACCTTACATAATTACATTCTTATAAAATGTTTCCCTATGCATATCATACATTCATATCATAGAAAAAACATTGCATTCATTTTAGGTTCAGGTTGAACATTAAATTGAAGAAGGGTCAAACACTTTCATCCTATGAAATCTCACCTCTACCCAAACACCTTCACCATAAACCCTATTACCTATATCCCAAATGCCTTAACCGCACACCTTAAACACCTCACTCTAGCCTTTAACCCTAAACATCTTACCTTAGCCTTTAACTTAAACATCTCGCCCTAGCCTTATCCTAAACACCAAACACCTAAACCTCATACCTCAAGCCCTCTTTTTGAATGTGCTCCTTAACCACCTTCAACTTTAAACCTTAAGCCCATAGTCCAAAATGACATTGCCTTTTATTTGAACACTGAAACCGAAGTTCATATACCTAAACTCCACTCTCTAACCACAAACTTAATTCTCACCCTAAGAACTTAGACACTTTAAGTCCATAATACCAAGAACATTACATTGACTTTACTCATTGTTCAAAAACTAACCTGATGCCCTTGATCCTATTCCTTATCTAAAAACCAATCTAATGCCTTTAAACCAAAATGATCAAAGCTAATCCATTACCCCCTAAGCCCAACATCCTTGGGTCATTACCTTTAAAACCAACTTGTTACCTCCAAATATGCAAATGCCTATAGCTTATACCACAAACCATTAAAACCCAAGACATTACCTTAACCTTAATACCTTTAACCCAACACATTACCTTAAACCTAAAACCCTTGATCTATTTTACCTCAAGTGATCCTTTAAGCCCAAATGCAGTTAGCTCACCATACAAAAAGGAATCTTTTTCCCTCAAATATTGCATGCATATGTTCCTGTGTCTTCCTAAGTACTTACTTTGTTCTTCAATTTGGTTTTTAAAGTACCAATGGCCAGATGATTGATATGGATACCCTAAACACTATCCTCAATAAATAAGAAGAGAGTTTCCTAGCTATCCTTACCTTTGCCCTTAATTCTCAATAAGTCAAGTTCAATAAGGCTTTAGGCATCCAGCAAAGTGATACTAATAAAGTAATGACTCATCTCACCATTGCCCTCTATAATCAATAAGGGAAATTCACCAAAGCATTGAAATCCCAACTCCCAATCATCAAGAAAGAGGTAAAGGGAATGATAAACTAGGCTATATTCAATGATGCAACTCTTGGAACAGTATTTAAAAACTCCACATTTATATCCCTAACTCCAAGTACTAGAGCTATCTTGGCCTCCATTCTTGACCAAATTGATAACAGAAAAAAGTTAAAAAGGACCACACTAAACACTACATTCACCCCAGCACCTATCAATCCCTCTCCTTTTGCCCTAAATCTCGATAACACCCCAATTCCCTCTATTAAAAAACTCATGTCACAGATCCAAAGCATAAGCTCATATTCCTTAAAGAAATCTATCCCTCATGTTCCCTAAAGAAATCTATCCCTTTAGTTAACTCAAAACACAAAATGAATGAGCCTGAACAAATTCATGTGATGGAGAAAAGGTGTAAGAAAAGTGACACCTACACTCCCATGACTAAAATTGAATGGAAGGAAATGGATATCTATAGTTTGATGGCCAATGCTCAATAAAAGGAAATGGATACTTATAGTCCTATGACTAATGCCGAGTGGAGGGAAAGGACTCCTATAATCCTATAAGTGATGCTGAATGAAAGAGTATAGAAGTAGCTGCCATAAAAGTGCAAAAGGAGAAATTCATTGACTTTGGTATACTGTTTAGTGGTGCTTAATAAGTGGCTCCACAAAAAAATTTGGTGATGGCTTTAAAAACAAAGGCACTGTTGAACCCCTCAAATAACAACTATGTTGCAAATAAATTTTATGAATACCATCAATGGGTTGGTCATAAGATGGACATGTGCGAGAGCCTAAGGTATAGGATCCAAGACCTCGTAGACAATGGAGAACTCATTTTACCTAAACTTAATGCTCTAATTAATCTCTAAGCCACTATTAACTTTTTGACTTCCAAAGTAGAAAATTGAAAGAAATGGGATGCAGAGTAAAACCAACTTAACCCCAGGTTACTATACATCTGCTTAGTGAATTAGAACTTTGAGAAGGACATAGTCTTTGATTTATAGCTTATTAGACTCAAAGTCCAAATGCCAAGTCCAAGTCATATTTAGAGCCTATCAAAGTCATGTCAATTAAAAATAAAGTCTCCATGAAAGTCATATTTCTAGTTTCAAGTTTATAATCTTCTTTCCTAATTTATCTTCTCAATATGTTTATGTAATCATTGATGGTCTTTTTCTATTGTAATAAAATTTAAATTTTTTTTCATTCTTTTGTCTTTTATATGTTCTCTCTTCTAAATCTAATTTGGGTGAAACAAAGAATAATAAATTTTTGCACAGAGGGAAGGTTACATCCACTGCAAGATAAGTCGAAAGGATCAAAGATTTATGGTGAATAGTATAAATGATGACCACAATGATCCCAAGAGAAGTTCATCAAGTTATTAGTTTACTAAAAAACTGATCACTTACCCATCAAGATTAGTAAAAAATGATACAGTGTCGGATGTTAGTTGAATCATATAATTGGATTTTACAATCATCTCCTTGACTAATCTATATGTGGGTTCTGATCAAGCATAGGCTTTCACCAATTATAGTGATGAAAAAGGATCTAAAATAAATAAGAATGCACCACCTTAAGAGGTCAAGGACAAAAATCATGACAGATCTTTGTAAAGATTTAAAAGTGGCCTTTGAATGTAATTGCAGTTCCTGAGGGCATGAACATTAAGTCGAATTCTTGACAATGATAAAGTGGCCTCATATCACATTCTCTCCAAGCTAGCATCTTTTGTTAAGATTAAAACACCCTCTGAAATCATCACAGTCAATGGATCATGGCTTCTTTTTAACCCACTTTTAAGAAATTGATCAATAATTAGCAGTTACCATTAAAGACCATGTCAAACTCTCATACGTAATTTGGGGCCACTCCTTACTCATTAATAGGTGAAATAGAATTGGTGTAACAATCAAGATGAAGATCTTTCTAGCCAAAGAAAGTCGAGTATTATGATCAATTAAGTACAGCTAGTTGGAAAAGAGAATGGGTTACAAGGCAAAGTAAGTCATAACTCCAACTCCTGAACCAAAATATTGGAGTAAATCTTGTCTAGCAAAAGTATCATCCTGATAGGTCTAAATGGAGTCAAATCTTCATAATAGGGAAATAACTTGCTATTTCAACTAAGAACTATGTAGACTTGACCCTCTAAAAAGGATAAGTGAAGGGATAACAAAAGGTGAAGGTACGTAGGTAGACCAATTTAGGTACGGTCCAAATATAAAAGCCCCTATTGATATCTTTCTCTCTCTAAGAAAAAAAGGGCTTATTAAGTTGAAAACTTGAAAAGGGCGACTTACCAGAAGATAGAGCAAGTTTATGATAAGTCAAGTAGGAACAAGAAGTTTTGTTTTGTTCAAATTAGATTCAATGTCACATTGATTGTGTATCCAGTCTCATATAGAAGTCAAGCATTCTATCTATTAGTTTCATCAAGGAAAAGTTAGTAGTTTTACCCTTCCACAAGGTCATATTTTCAAAGTTTTCAAGTTATCAAGTCAAGTTGCCTTTATTATTCATTATGAAAATGTCTTATTCATCATCTTATGTATGTCAAGCTCATCCTTATAGCCTTTACCTTTCTAGTCTTTTTATGCCATCATCCTTCTTACTAAGTAGTCACATCAATAAGAGTTTAGTCCATGTGTCGAACCTATTAAGTCTTATTCACAAGGTGGCACCTTATTTTTTCTTGCCCATTTCACTGAACCCAAACTGTTGAAATGTCATCAATCTTAAAAGGCCCTAGTTCTTTGGCTGAAATCTTAACCAAATATGTTTCCCAGAGCCCATCATCTCAAGTTTTGGCAAAATCGATTCAAATAGATCAAGCCATAAGCGTCTTTAGGAAAATCACATAGTCCCTCCAAAATTAAGCCTCTTTGGCATGTCATACCATACTTTTGAACCTATGCCTCCTTAGCAAAATACCATCATCCCTAAAGGAATAAGCATATGTCAAGAACTAAATGTCTTAAGTCTTTCAAGACTCATCATCCTTAAAGCTGGTTTCCTTGGCAAAACTAAAGATGAGGTATATCCCCTAAGGCCTATCATTCCCAAGATAAAGACTCAAACTAGTCAAAGCCCATTCCAAACCTTTTTGGCAAAATCTAATTAATCTCTTCCTCAAGCCTCCTTGGCAAATCACATGATCCCTAAAATCCAAGTCTCTCAAGGTCCGCAAAAATCATTCTCAGCTTAATCTTTTTAAATTGAAGAATCCATGTCAATGGGCAAACCCTTAGAGCACAGTCTCTTTATGATTAAATCCTTTAGCATCATAGCTTACCTAACCATTTTTCCAAAAAACCTCTATAAAAAAGCCCAACCCCAAAAGCCTCTTAACCAAAAGCCTTCATCATGAAGTTAAAGCCCAAAAACCTTCACCATGAAGTCCAAACCAAGAAGCCTTCATCAAAGAAGCCAACTCCTAAAAAAAAAAAAAAAAACCTTCATTTATGAAGCCGACAATCTCCTCTACCTAAAATCTGACCAAGCCTTCCTATGAACCCTTAATTTTACACCTCATCATTCAGCCATAGCTTGACACCTACTAAGATTAATGCGCTATACAGAGCTAGCACAGCATTCATGCTAGCCGGTTAGCGGGTAAGGGTCAAGGGGGCAATGCCCCTTGTGATGGAGCAAGGGGCAGTGCCCTTGGAGCTAAAAATGGACTTTCAGTCACTTTAGTATGAGGATACTTATTTTTTCAGACATTAACACTTTCCCTTCTCTGATCGGACCTTCTGTATCAGACAAATATCACATCCCAACCCTAGAGATATGACGGTCCTAGAGCATGGGGAGAAATAAGGTCACCCACGCCCGTAGAAACCACTTACTCACAAATAAATCATGCCTAGGATCTTACCAAATCTCTTACAATAACTCATTTATAACATTTAGATGAATACCTTTAATTGCAGAAGTCTAAAATAAATCATTACATATAAAATCCATAAGGAAAATAATATATATCAATAAGTATCAATCAACATTCTCAAAGCATCTAATGACAAGACTTCATAAATTAGTATTATTGATAACTTAGACAAGGAATTCCCCAAGCAAAGTAGAATGCTTGAGCCATCACCTGCCTCCTCACATTTACTCACCTGGAACCATATAAGGAAAAAGGGGTGAGGTAGATGATCTCAATGAGTAAATGATAAGGTACATACATTATCACATATTCTTTTGAAAAGGAAACACATGGCTTATACATATAGTTCATGATTTAATAATTCATGAATCAAGTTGCAATTTAGCAAAGGTTCAATTTGGGCAAGTTTGTAGAAATCACACTTATAACTTATAAAGAGTGAAGGCTATTGCTCTATCACCCAAACTTATAAAGGAGAGGTGGCCTTATACCAAATTCCAACTCTTATCACGTATTAGGCATGAAGCTGATCAGGCTCCACGGCTAGAACCGCCCCTTCTAGCTGAGGTGGATACATAACCCCTATCCATTGGGTTAAGACCATATACACAGGTTTCAATGATTACCCGCATCAGCACGAGAATTTTGTATAAAGAGTAAAGGTACCATAGCTAGAGCTAATGGCAATCACAATTAACAATATCACATAAGGAAACAATAACATGTATTCCAATAACAATAGTGGTTTAGCTTTTGAACAAAAGATACAATGATAGTGTAGTTCTAGAAAGAATATAAGTTGGGTTGTTAATCACAAGAAATTCTCATTGGATAACCAAAATAGTTTTGGATCGTGTCCCTTGGCAACCCAAGCTTGTCAAATAATTCATATAATAATATTTTAGAATAGAAAGAACTTTGGTTTCAAAGATCACAAGGGCTTACATAACAATATATCACATTCTTATAACACAACATAATGTTGTTCACACTTATAACATGAACATGGCATTTACTCACACTTGAAGAATGAATACAATGTTTACTCACCTTGGGATTCCTTTACTCCTAGTATACGTAGTCCCTTTACACTTCTAAACCTCCTCAAACTCTAACATAATATTTGATTTAATAATTAATATTTATTAACTCATGATGCTCCTATCCCATAGCAACCTATGCAAATATAGCCTACACATACACTTAGAGTTCATATATAGGTATACTCATCACTTGCACATAGCACATTGACTTTAAAAGTCTTACATACTTAGGCCTTATAGGTTCTCATGACAACACATTACAATCACATCAATACCTTTTTAAGGTCATCACAATTTTATTACCTCAATATCAATTCACTTTAACAATTATCTTAATTCACTTTACACTTCCATACATGTCAACTTAACAATTAACCTTTCAAGTGTCATGCTTAACTCTTATGATCCTTTTTATTGAATTTTCACATCATCAACTCATAACATGTGTTCATCACCAAGTTATCATAACATCTAGTTCCATATTTCTCAACCACATTTGCATTCCAAACACAATATAAGGTTAAGATACCTTAAGTATACCAAAATGCATCTAAGGTTATCTAGGATCATACCTTCAACTAACATGTAATTTTATCATTTATTATACATACATACATGTCAATAATCATCAAAACACATCACATAAAAAGTATAAACATTGGGATAAAAATTTTTATATAGGCCAAATGCATTACCAAAGTAAAAAACTAAATTCTTTTTCTTTTTGCACTTTCCATCTATTTCAGAAATATGTAAAAACATGGTTTGAATCAAGATTTTTCATGTAAATACAACAAAAATAATCTTAGAATTTTAATCCATATGAATCGGCCACACTTGGTGTTGTTTATACATAAAAATTCAACTTTTGAATTATAGAGCACAAAACCATGAGTTTTCTTGTTTTTAGTATTTTCCAATCATTTCAGAAATATGTAAACAAGTTGTTTAAACTATTATTTTTCATTCAATCATAGCAAATATCAGTTTAGAACACATACATGCATGATTCGGCTGCCATAGATAGTATTTATACAAAAAAAATCTAAGTTTAAAGGCTTAGGTGAAAAATCATGAGTTTTCATGCTTTTCGCGCTTTTCGTTCATTACAGCAATAAATAGACACATGATTCAAATCATTATTTTTCATCTAAACAAAACAAATATTATATTAGAGTACTTCCTCACACAAGTCAGTAGTCACATATCAATTTAGCAAGAGAATTTTTCAACTTCTAAGTTCTAACACAAAAACCTTGAACTCCTTTGTTTTTGGAAACTTTTTGGTCATCACAGAAATATGCAAAAATATTATTTAATCTAGTATTTTTCATCAAAACATATCAAAACTCAGTTTAGAGAACAACAATACACAAATTTCCCCCCTCTAGTGATGTTCATGCATAAAAATTGTGATTTTAAGTTATAGAGTTCACCTTTGAAGAAATCTCGCAGAAAAAATTGTATTTTCGGTAGAAAATAGATTTTCTCTCCCAAAACTCACCTAAACAGAATTAAATCTGTAAAAATTAGTAGTCAACCAGTTCAAAATAATTTTCCCATAATTTATTTTATATAATTCAGTTTGGAAATCGAAAGAGAAGAAAAACTTACGATTACGGTCAAGAAATCGCGAAATGGAAAGGTATTTTCTTAATTTTGGTAAAGAGAAATATTTTGAGAGAATTTTTCTCCCAAGATACAGAAAGAATAAAGTGATGGCTGCTGGAACTTTGGTTTGGCTGAATTTTAGAATATATATCAGGGTTTGGGTACAATTTCCACTAATACCTTAATGAACTAGGTTAAGAGGATTTTAATGTAGTAGGCTTTTGGGTATTTGGGCTTTTTATTTAAATTTTGGGCTGATTAAAATTAAAAATAAAGGGAATATTTTTCTTATTATTTCTATAATATTTCCCCCAAAATATGTATTTTAAAAATTATTTTAAAATATTCATAAAATCATTTTTGCTTAAAAATTGTCTTTATGCGTGAAAATTCATTTTATTTAAAACAAATTCTTTTATACAAATGCACTTCATGTAAATCATTTATTTCATAATGAAAACTCATATTATGCATATTAAAATTAATTTAATTATGCCACATGCTCATCAATCACTTAGATTACTAATTTTTACAAAAGCACACACTTAACTTTAATAGTTCTAAATCAAGTAATTTATCACGAAAATTCCTAGGGTGAGTGTGGGTTGTTACAACAATATTTTTCTAAAAGCGATTGGATTCTCTCTCAGACTGACTGCTCAAATATTCTAACATTAATTTCAAACCCAACGACATTGATCGATAATTTTTCTGAGCTCTATAACTCCCGAAAACTGACCCAAAAGTCTCAAAAATAGGTCTGAAATCTTAAAAAAAAAAACTGGCCAAAAAGAGATCTTGAAAAACATGTCAGGATGACACGTGGCATGCCTCATAACATGGGTGCGGCACCACATCAGACCTGCGTGGGGCCGCACAAGATTCTGCCGCCTCATGGACCCCACCTGCTCAGAAAATGACCCTTTTACCTCTTTTAGTATAATTTTCAGCTATTTCTAACCTTACCTCTCATCGTCTTTTCACATTTTTAATACCTAAACTACCTTCATCCACTTTTACTATAAATACCCTCCCCATCCTTCATTCCAAACCACTCCCTTGAACTTGAGTAAATTGATATTCTCAAATTCCTCTCTTCTTCTCCCTCCAATTACTCTATAATTAATTAATTAATCTTTTTAATTAATTAATTACCTCACCCTAACCAAGTTAATTAATCTTTTTAATTAACTAAAATTCTCTTTTTTTAATCACTCAATTAATTAGTTAATTAATCTTTTTAATTAATAAATTAATCACTTTTTTTAAAATAAAATTAATCATTTTCTTAAATTCACCCTTTATCCAAATTAATTAATTAATTTTTTTAATTAATTAATCCATCCACCCTTTTCATCATATAAATTAGTTAATTAATCATTTTAATTAATTAATTAATCCTCCAAAATTAATCATTTTCTTAACCCACCTTTTATCCAAATTAGTTAATTAATCTTTTTAATTAATTAATCTATCCACCATTTTTATCATATTAATTAGTTAATTAAACATTTTAATTAATTAATTAATCTCCCAATCAATCCAATCACCCGGTCTCGATAAAATAGAATTTCAATCCGGTAAAACTCTCTGTCCACCAAAAGCAAAGGTATCAGCCTTTTTTTTCATTTTCAATACACCTAAACCAAAATCAATTTGATCGACTCCTGAACCTCTCCACTTAATCATGAAATGAACTACGTGGGTTTTGATCCCCATTTGATATGATACGTAGGCACGTTTGGAATCTAAATCCAAATCCTAATCATTCTCCTTTCCCCTTTTTAATTAATTTGTGGATGTTTTATTTTCTCCTTGCATTCATACCAAACTCATGCATTAATTGTCATATAACACTTGTCATCCATGAAATCAATTTTTCAAAGTCAAATTAAACTTAAAAGCCAAATTTAAATTATTTAAAACCAAAAATCTAGTCCCCGGGCTCAAACTTGGTTCAAGGCTAATGATTTTATCCTTTGGTAAATTAATTGCAAAATTAATGAATTGGAGTCAATTTGAGTTTTTTCCTTAATGTTTTCCCAACTAAATAAAATTAAGGTGGTGACTCCTAAAAATCATTTTCAAAATTAATCAAATCCAAACTTGAAAATTCCATCGTGAGTCTAAACCTTATTGAGCATCCCGGTTTTCTCTAGCAGACCAGGCCGATAGTTGAGCGAGGCCTCACACTTCAAAACTAATTTTTTAGCTTGATCTCTCCTCTAAATCCATAGTCTAGCATCCCAATGTCAAACCTAGTCTAGCTTTATAGCCTAACCTCTCTTAGCTTTAAGGAAAAACCTGATTAAGCTTGCCAAACTTGACCTAGCCTTTTAAATGGCTACCTTCAAGGTCAAAACCTGACCAAACCTTCCAATTTAACCCTTATGAGGTTAAAACTTGTCTAAGCTTTCCAATATGACCTTCTATATGGCCAAACTCAATCAAACCTTTAAGCTAAACTTCTCTAAGATTTGATCGAGCTTTCCAATCTAAACTTGACCGAGCCTCTAATCTAATCTCTTATGTAGTCAAACTAGACTGAGCTTCCAAATAATTTTATCCAAAGCCAAACCCAACCTAACCCTCCAAAAATGACCCACTCATTTTAAATGACCTCCTATAAAGGCCAAACCTAACATAGCTATCAGATATGATCCCAAGCCAAACCTTTTCCAAGGCCAGACCTGACTAAGCCTTCTAAGCTGACTAGCTTGATCTCTTCCATACTTGATCTAGTATGGCCAAGCCAATAGCTTTTGACCGACATTTCAACCAGCCTTTACCCAATCCAAATTGAGTGTGACCCTACCATTCCTAAGCTAGTCTATCCAAATAAAATGACCAAACCATTATTCTTTATCATTCTAAAGTGGGGGCACCTCTTTTCCAAATATTCACCTTTCCAAAATATGGCATCTTTCTCCCAAAATATCAACACTTGTATACCAAGCTGACCCTTCACAGGTTCAAGGCATCCAATCATTGCATAATCATATGTATTTTGCATTAAACAGGCTTATGAAATCTAAATTTTCAAAACAAGATAGATGATCAATCAAAAAAATCATCAAACAGAGTTTCTGAATCAAGACTAGGCCATTAACTTCATCAACCAATCAACCTAATCAATTAATTTCTTTTTAAGAAGAAATTTTAACCTCATGATCATCATTCCTACTAGATAGGATCACTACCTTGCCAATTCCTGCTAGACAAATCACCTTCTTTCCTACTAGATAGGATCACTACCTTGCCAATTCCTACTAGACAAGTCATCTTCTTTCTTACAAGACATGACCAATACTTTGTTGTTCTACCATATAGGACCATTAATTAACCTTTCCTACCAAACATAACCACAATTTGACCTTTCTTATCAAACAAGACTAATAATTTACTCTTCCTACTAAACAAGATCATCATTCCTACCAAACAGGATCACTACCTTACCAATTCCTACTAGACAAGGTTGCCTTCTTTCCTACCAGGAACATTCCTTATAGCTCCTACTAGACAAAATAACTACTGATTACACGAACCACTAAATCTCCCAAATATATTGACATCATCTTTCTTCTCTATCACTATGGTTCACACTCATCAGAATTGCTAACCAAACAACACAATCCTGATGAGGAGGGCAGTTGTGAACCTTTAATTTTACACCTCTCAAAACTCTAAACCTTTGAAAGTTGAGACCAATCATTTGGGACTTCTAAACCATGTTCAGATCATATGGGACATAGTATAAAGGCCAAAACAATTGGAATCACTGAAAATAGATGAGATAGAGAAAAATAGGTTAAACAAGTGGAATAAAGCTTACTACATGGGTCGCTGGAGCTTACGGCAATTTGCAATGCAAGTACAAAAACTAGGCCTACTATGCGACAACCGCATAGTCTTCTACGGTAGACACAAAAAGCTACACAATGCCGCATAAGCTTTACGGTAGTGCCGTATATGGCTATATGGAACTACAGGGCTCTGTATAGTAACTCCTACAAATTTCTATATTTTTGTGTATTCCCACGTCTAAAACTAATGGATCCTACACTCTAGTCTTTACATAGAGGACCTCTCCATACTATAAATCATCAATTTTGGGAGCTTAAAAGCCTTTGCATCAAGCAAATCTCTCTAGTTCTAAAGCTTTTCTTTTCTTTTCTTTTCTTTTCTTTTGTTTCTTTTCACTTTGCATTTACTCCTTGCTTCACAATGTGAGTTGGATGTTTTCTCTTTGATTCCTACTCAACAAGTAAAGGCTTTCCACCTGCCTTTCCAAGGCAAATCCATTTCCTAAGGCTCAAATCCATCGTGTGGAACAGGTGGAATTGCGATTTGGTCTCCACCTTATCTCTATAAGCCACAAAGCGTAAAGTAAGTTTCTTTTCCATCTTCTTTTCCTTTTGTCTTAGTTTTCTCTTCTTGGGATTTTAATTTTTCCTTAAGGCTTATTGCCTCTTTTAGTTAATTATTAAATTAGTTCACCTAGGGGGTTAGTTAATTAAACTTGGTAATCACTTTAGTTAATTAGTTAATCCAACCCTCCTTAAATCAATTAATCAAAACATGATAAAATGGCTATGCTAAACTAAACCCTTTTGTAAGAAGAAAGAACTACATAGGTTTTGATTTCTATTTAAAGGGATACGCAGGCATACTTGGTTCAAGCATCGAATCTAATTAAAACTAACTAAATCTCTACCTATATCACCTTCTTTATTTAGTCTCTTTTATTTTGTATTCCTTTACTATGTTATTAGGTTTAATTTAAGGAATATGTGACTTCCCTAGATCCCATAAGAGCTAGAGGAGTTATCCCTTAAGTTTGGGATTTTATTATAATATTAACTTTCTTTTGTTTCACACTTTAACTATGTATTTTACTTTATTATTAAATGAATGAGTTGAATAATCAAGCATATTATAAACTATTATGCACCTTAAAATTGTTTGTGAAATATATTTTTAGTTACTCTTATATTAAATGGCCAAACTTATTTTATTATAATAAACTAAAAACCTATTTGATTTCAAGTCTACTAATATTTTTCCTTTGGGTAATAATTAGAGTGGGTTTTTTCCTTTTATTTTTCCAAATAAAAATAAATTAAGATAACGACTCTAAAAAAATAATTTTCAAATCTATCAAAATAAGCTCAAGGACTTCCCCATGAGTTCTTTCCCAAATGTCCATTTTGATTCCCTTTAGCAGGTTAGATTGGTGCTTGAGCAAGGCCTCACAGATTCTATAGGTTTTTTATGACATTATGCCTACCCATGCCCTTGGACTATTAATGCTCTAAAAGCAAGTCGTGACATATAACTTGTCCCTTGATCTCTACCTATGGTAGTTATCCTAATAATAGAGATTAAAATCATCACCATTAAAATCTTCATCAGTGGCTTCATTATTATTCTGGATCACCTATAATGAGGCATCATCACTTAGACCCAGATCATCATCAAATTTTGTCCTCCCACTCTTAGACTTACTAGATCCACCGATCTATCCTCTAGACCCACTTAGAGCTCTTCTAAGAAAGTTGGATGAATCATTTACCCTTTAGATTTTGGATTTCATTTAGAAGCAGTTATTATTTCAAAAGAAGGTTTAGAGAAAGAAACTCTTATGTCTTAAGAATTTGGGTTTTCTTCTGAGATTTAGAGAGATGAGTCTTAGAATATAAATCTTTTGAGAGAGAGAGAGAGTAACCATTTTTAAGAAAATAATGAAACTGAAAAGTTATAAGGCCCTATATATGATGGAGTAATTAGTGCATCGGTTATGATTTGACATAAAGCTAGTCAACAATAGGTATGAAAAGATTTTCTCTTATTAAAAATGTAAATTTTTCTTGGAAATGTAAACTTATATTTGAAGCAAAGATATTATAAATGATCTATCAGGATAGAGAACTTTCCATCTAATATTTTGTCTATTTAAAATCTAAAAACTTTAAATCTTTTTCTACATGTTTCTTGATCGTTGGTTCACCTCGTATCTTTTTAGGACACCAAAACCTTGTCATTAAGTACATCATTTCTTCCTCACTACATGAGTTTATTCTTTAGTCAATGATTTGTACTTAGCTCACCATACCAAGCTTATCTAATCCTCTTTGCATTCTTCAAGGTCCTTAATCACGGCCTTAAGTCCACATCTCATCTTATGCTTACTTCGCTTACCTTACTAAACCAAACCTATCCATTAGTATATTCTTAATTGCTATAGTTTGCACAAATCTCTCCACATCATATCTCATATCATTTCTATCATCTTTAAATATCACTTGGCATAGCGATCTAAAGTACTACCTCTAATGCTCCACCCTGTTTCTTTACAATCCCTCTTGGAAAATCTTTCACTTTTTTTTTATTAACCTTGTCATAGTCCAACATGAATCTTGATCATTAAAATCTCTGTATCTTTTGCATCTCATGTTAGAAAATATAACAATGAAGAGGATTAATTACACTACAGAAACCAACTATAAATAATAAATACAAGATAAAAATATAAAAAATTTATTTAAGCTTGAAACGCGTAAATTCACTTTCTTAAAAATGATATTTACACCCTCTTCTCAATAAGATTGTTATGTGTTTAATGCAAATAGTTTTAGTAGATATGACAAACCTTTTAGAAAATCTGTATTGAACAAACAATAAAGAATTTCTAAATAGGAATTAGAAAATATTTAATTCAAGCAATTCAAGAATTAATGGCAAGAACAAAAATTAAAATTCTTCTTTTTTTAATTTAATTTCAAATACCTATTTATAGGTATTTTCATAAAAGATATATCTTTTAAAAAAAACACAATCTTTTAAAAAGATATAACATTTAGAAAGAACATGATCTTTTGAAAAGACATACCATTTAGTAAGGACACAACTTTTGATAAAATAACTACCATTTTTATTTAAAAAAATTTCTAAAAATCCCTCACTTGTTCAAATAAAAATAATTTCTCTGAGTGATTAAATAGTATTTATGAATAAAGTAATATATTTTTCGATTTCAATATTACCTTATCGTAAGTATCACAAAGTGAAATCGAAATCCCAAATACAATAGAAGCTTTGAATTTGTTATTTCTAATGACAATACTAGTGACACCACACATATAAATATAAAGTATTCTCATATTCCACACAATCATGCACTTAGCTCTTATAAGGCCATGAGTTGATCCAACATTCATGAACTTTTATGAGAGAAACTCCAACTCCTAATCGAAGTGGAACCACTTCTAAGTTTGTATAGGTGAAGTTCTTCTAGTATCTTTGTCACTCTTTGAGATACTTGTCCTAACTTGACTAAACTTCATTAAGAGTATAAATAACTCAACACTCATATGGTAACAACTAGCTCTTTTAACATCTTTAGATGGGACTAGTAAAATATTCTAAAGTGCTAAACCACTTCACATGTCAATGACTTGTTTTTACCCTTTAAACTCTACATTACTTATTTCATAATGTTGAGTAGGATTGCTACCATTGATGGATCTTTATTCAAGAAGTATCAACCCCCTCCATCTTGACATTGATCTTATAACTTCTCTTATAAGAGATTTGGTGAACAAATCAACTAAATTCTACTTGTTTTTACAAATATGAATGAAATAATCTCACTCTTGATTAATTTCCTCACATAATCATGTCTAAGACTTATGTGTCTTGACTTTCTATTGTGTACTTCACTATACACACTTTGATCTTTAAGTGACTGAATTTCTTTAGTACTTCCTCTATGTAATGAGATTGACTCAAAACATATCCTCCACTATTTCTTTTTATCTTTATATCTTGTATGGTTTCAACTTGCCCAAAATCTTTCATTTAATGTTGAAGATAGAAACTTATTTGTTTCTATAATACCTTTCATGTAGAAACTTATTTGTTTCTATAATACCTTTCATGTCGAAGATATAAACCTCTCTATTTCTACAACACATTTCACGTTATTGCTCACTATTAGCATATCATCGACATAAAGATAAACTATCACCATATAGTCATCATATGTTTTGAAAAAGTCAATATGAACTTTATCTTGTCTTGCTAACACTAAAATTTATCCAATCATAATGATCCACATGAACGAAATCTTGATTCAATAACTTAATGATATTTGTGGCTTCCATGGCGAATTTGTACAAACCTACAAATATCATTTTTAGATTGTTAGAAAATATAACATTGAAGAGGATTAATGACACTATGAAAACCAACTATAAATAATAAACACAAGAAAAAAAATATAGAAATTTATTTAGGCTTGAAATGTGTAAATTCGCTTTCTTAAAAACAATATTTGCACCATCTTCTCAACAAAATTACTATGAGTTTTAATGCAAATAGTTTTAGTGGATATGACAAATAATAACAAATTTCTAAATAGGAATTAGAAAATATTTAATTCAACCACTTAGAGAATTAATGTTAAGAACAAAAATTAAAATTCTTCTTTTTTAATTTAATTTCAAATACTTATTTATAGGTATTTTCACAAAAGATGTATTTCTTGGAGAAGACAATCTTTTAAAAAGATATAACCTTTAGAAAGATATAACCTTTAGAAAGAACATGATATTTTGAAAAGATATAACATTTAGAAATGACATAACTTTTGATAAAATAACTATCATTTTTATTTGAACAAATTTCCAACATTTCAATCATCCACTATGACTATCAAACTCTAGAGTATTACATTACACTATTGAGAGTGTTTGGCCAAAAACCTAGGACCAAAAAAGAAAAGAGATCACTTTTACACCAAAAAGAGGTGATGTTTATAGATGAAAAACCCTAGAAAAATCTTCCTAAAGGTTTGAAAACTTTGCTTGCAAGTTAAGTCCTTTCAAGCTTTCTTTTAAAAGTAGATTCGTGGTTGAATTTTATAAAAAGACTTTTCAATAAAAAATTTTATATTATTTTTAAAACTATTTTTCTCATAAGCAAGTAAATTAATGATTTTTCTAGAAGTATATTTGAAAAAAAATTATAAAAATTAATCAATTAAATCAAAATAATTTAAAAATATTTTTTAATCCCTAACAGAAATCCCAAATGTACTCCAAATGGTGCAACAATCGAACAAGGAAACTCTCAAACTTCCAAAATAACATAAATGGGAGATTAAATAGACTCATGGCAGACTAAATACACTCGTATGGATCTTTCTACAGACCTATATGTGTGAAAATAGATGATATGAGCTTTTGTAACTGGTCCACATGAATCCTCGCCTCCCTATGCCTTTTAGTTTAGTCCAAATGCTTTTATGGTGCCTTTTTATGGCCTTTAAACTTCTATTGGCCCCAAAAAATTTGGGGATTTCTATTAAAATACCTAAAAATTGGAGCAGCTTTACATTTATACATTTCCTTCCAAAATATTGTAAAACTGCTCTAACAGTTTTTATTTTATCTTTTTTAAGCTTTTTGTAAAACTCATTGAAGTAGTTTTTATCGCACTTGTATTCAGAGATCGGGTTTGGAGCTGACACATATTTATGTAGCTTATTTGATGAGTTGACTTTTTTTTTGTCCTTGTTTGGTCTTCTTTGATGAGCTAACTTCATTTGTGTCCTTATTTGGTGAAAAATAATCTTTAATTCAATTTTTAACACAATTCTAAATTCAAAATTGGCTTTATTTTTGTCCTTGTTTTTTATTTGGAAAATTCATATAAAATCTTAAATGGTTAAATTAAATAAATACATTATTCCATAAAAATAAATATTTTAAATTTATGGTCAATTATATTTTGGAACTTTGATTATAAAAAAATAAAAATAAAAAAACCATCAAATTCATTCTCACTAGTCTATTTTTTATCAAATAAATATTGTTAATTTAAAAGATAAATTATAACTTGAAAATAAGAGAATCTTAAATAATTCAAAAATTTTCAACTTAAAGTATAAGTGAAAAAAATTGGATATTCAAAATAATTGAATGAATATCATTTTTGAAATATTTTATTTATTGTTTAAAGAAATAAAATTTAATAAGATTTTTCTTTTAAATTTTGTTTATTAATTTGAATTTTTTTTTTATCTTTTATATGATTTTAAATTATGTGAGAGTTTGTTGTTGTAAATTGAAAAACAAAATTTAAAAAAAAAAGGAAAAAATTTAAAATTTAAAATTGGAATGGAAAAAGAAAATTAGTTTTAATATTGACGAAACAAAAATGTACAAGTTGAAAATTCATTTTAAAAAAATGTTAATATTCTTTTTTCATTTATAAAAAAAAATAATAATACAAAGTAAAGAGTATATTACAAGTATATTATGGGCATATGTGAAGTATATGATAATACAATTCTTACTTACTTTTGGATATTCTGATTTGAAATCCCTTTTTTTTTTTTCCTTCTTCTATACAAATATAGATATAAAATAAGTATTTGTACATCACCATGAACATAGATATGAAAACATAAACTATATTGAGTTGTAATGCTAATACTAAAATACGCAAAAACTAACAATCAACCAAAAGTACTAAAAATCAACTTATAAACAACCAACAATTAACTTAATCAACCACAAAATCAATCTCTAATCAATAAAAATACAACATATTTCTCAAGTTATTCTATCATCTCTCCGAAATTATAGTATTTTAGAAATACTAATGCTAAAATAAGCGAAAACCAAGAATCAACCTGTAATTAACTATGAAATATCAACAATCAAAATGTAATCAACCTATCATCAACTAAAAAACAATCTAATTCTCAAGCTATTCCATTATCTCTCTCAAATTACAGCACTTTAGCACTACTAATGTTGACTCTTAGTATACAAATGAAACAAAAAATAAAAATAAAAATATATGCAAATAATTCAAAAAGGTAAAAAAAAAACCAAAAACATAAAATATATTAAACTAAGATAATTTATCCCATACATAGCAGACTGTTAAATACATATAAATTTTGAAAAATATTATATAATAAAATATTAAATAAAGATACTAAAAACAAAAAAAAAATACAACCAACAAAAAATCATTTTTTAAATAGTTTAAATTTAAATTGAAATTAAAAAATTACTACTTAAATAATATATTTTTAAAAATATATTTAAAATCATAAAATTAGATATTTAAAAATTAGATATTCAATGAAATTGATTGAGTATTATAAACAAAAAAAAATAGTATTTTAGCAATACTAATGCTAAAATACGCAAAAACCAATAATCAACCTATAGTCAATATTAAATTAACTTGTTATCAACTATCAATTAACTTATAATAAAGTATAAATCAACATCTGATCAACTGAAAGTCAACCTAATCCTCAAGCTATTTTATCATTTCTCTCCAATTACAATATAATAAAAAAATAAAAATTACAAATTAAAAAAAAAAAAAATTGATTGCTTGTAAGAGATACGCATTGTCACACACATTCGCCCATTTTCATCTAAAATGGTCCTTTTTGAATTCATTGTATAAAGATATAATTTATTATATTTAAAGACCTTTTATTATTATAAAAAAAAATTCAAGTTATTATAATATACACATATAAATATATAAACTAAAATGGAAAAAAAGAAAAAAGCATGTAAAAAGTAGTGTTTTTGTAGAAAAATTATCTACGAGTCCTACATTAACCATAATAAAATATAATTAATATTAAAAATTATAAATAAAATCACATTACATGAGATTCACATCTGTTAATTTGGTACCTCAAACCAAATTTTAACAAAAATCAAATTCCAATGCTTAAATTTCTCGAAAAAAAAAATTACTAACAAAAGAAAAAGAAAAATATCAAAGCTGACTGGCCACACAAGGTGAGCACGTTACTCGGTTTCCTCTCATTGGTCAATACCGTTGTCCAAGAGATATTCAAACAATTAGAAAATCGAAAAAAGTAAAAAAAGGAAATTGAAGAAAAATATAGAAAAACAAAAACCAATAAACAAACATCAGCCACAATAACTCTAGAATAAAACACATCAATTTAACGAAAAAACATTAAAAAAAATTAAAAAAAAGTATACCAAAAATTATAAAAAAGTATAACATTTTAGCAAAAATGTTTAAAAAAATTGGAGCGTATACAAATATATTTTTTCTCAAAAAAAAGGGGTACACTGTAATTTCCTCAAAAAATTATTAGAAGCCCAAACTAGATTCCTAATTGCTTGGTTTGTGAAGTTTGTCCATTTAACTTGCAATTTTACCGGTTCTTTGTTATTTTGCCAAAACCATTTTGTAAAACCCATTTTTCCAAAATAATTTCCTCAAAATCATCCTCATTTCAAAAATAACTTTTGTTGCATATTGCTATTTCGATCCACCCATATACATCATCATCATGTTCTAGCTTAAATTCATGTGGGTGTAAATTAAGTGCCTACAATAATATAAATGATTTTCTCTGTTAACATGATTATGGCCAAGTTTCATGGCTTTGAATGATGTAATTGATTATGGATTGATTATGGCCTTAATTTGTGGCCTTGATTTAAGGTTTCTTTCTTTCCTTTCTAGTGCTAGGCCTTGTATATAAATACATGTTCATATAGTACAAGACAACATATAGAAATACAATAGTCCTTTCTAAATTAACATGGTATCAGAGCCTCTCTAAATTATATTTTTCTCTCTTCCTCTTCTTCCAGTAGTTTTCTTGTATGAAAATATCACTAGTCTCTTCTTTTTTTTTTTTTCACAAATTTGCCAACATTCTTGGTATTTTTCAGGCCCTTAAATCGGAGGTTTCTATACACCAAAGTACTCTCCTTAGTCCAGCGATTCCAATGCACTTCGCTAGAGCTCCATCGAACACCAGATGTGCCGCCACGTGCCGCCAGAAGCTGCCTGACTTATAGTGCTAATGTCAACATCCTTCCATACTCGATCCACTTACAGCTAGACCCAATCCGCTCGTTGCTTACTCTGATTTGCGATCCAGTTCATGACCCAATCCATGCTCTGTGCTCCAAATCCATGCACCTAGCTTTCTATTTGACTGACTTGGTTCATCCATCTTTGACTAACTAGTTCAAGCATTTTTCAAATAATTCTTCAACATCTTAGACCAGTTCCTAAAGGTTTTTGCTTCCTGAATTCAATTTTGCAATTTGTTTTTCCATATTTTGTCTCTATCTTTGCTTTTCAGCTCCATACTCTTTAAAATGGAGAAATCGGATATTGCAAAACCAATTGCAACAATTTTGAATGGATCAAACTATAATTTGTGGTTTCAAGGATTGAAGAGTTTCTTGATCGGTTGTAAGCTGTGGCATGCAGTCATCAAAGATATCACGAAGCCAACCAAAGAACAAGATGAAACTGATTCCAAATTTGCTTATCGCCTTAAAGATTGAGATAGTAAAAATCAGCAGATTATTACTTGGTTCTGCAATACCTCTATTCCATCTATTCATATTCAATTGTTGATTATGATGCTACAAAAGAGATATAGGATTTCTTAGCCAACCGGTATCAAACTACTGGACTTGCTCACTATTTTCAATTATGGAATACTCTTCATAATCTCAAATTAGAAATTGGTTAGTCTATGAAGGATTTTCTTTCTCAAGTTCAACCAATTTGGAATAAAATCTCTCAGGCCAAAATCAGTGAAGATCATCTTCATCTTATTCAAGTTCTTATGGAATTTTGACTAGAATATGAAGTTGTCCGTGCCTCCCTACTACATCGACATCTTCTTCCTACTTCGAATATGGCTATACATGAGCTTATTTTTTAGGAAACTCGCCTCAATCTTGACAAAGCTATGAATTCTAAACTTGCCCTTGCAACTACTCGACCCTTACCTTAAAAATTTGACAATTAAATCTGTAAGCATTATAATCAGATTGGTCATATTTTTGCTAACTGTCCTACTATCGAATGCAAATACTATCTTGGTTTTGGCCACATTTTTTAGCATTTCCCAACTCACCCTCATGCCCAAAAGGAGGATTTTTTAACCCAAGCATTTCTCAAAGCCTAGATCTACTTCTGTCATTGCTACTGCCACTGAAGGTTATACTACCATCACTGTGAGTGATCTTGAGGCACTAGTCAAATAGGTTGTCTCTTCCAATTCCCCTGGTGCATGTCTATCACCCCAAGTAACTCCTATTTGCTCTTTGACTTTGCATGTTGTAACCATATGACTACAAATATTAATCTCTTGTCTTCCCCAACACCTATCTCTTCCTTACCACTAATCAACACCACAACTAGAACTAAAATGAACATCACTCACACTAGTCATGCATCTACTTCCAATTTTAGTCTTTCTGAAACATACTACATTCTAAACTTAGCACTCAATCTTATCTCTGTTAGTCAATTATGTGAAAAAGGACGGAACATTATCTTTCCCATCTTGGTTGTCAAGTACAAGACTTATAAAAAGGACAGATTCTTCGGACAGGTCATAAGGTAGGGTAGTTATTTCTCGTGGCTACCACCGTCAACTCTTCCATTCACCAATGGCATCTTCGTCTGGTCATGCCTTCGCCAGTAAAATTTAGCCTTTAATTTCTCACGGCTTGTTAGGCTCTACAAAGTTTGAGTCTTTTAATTGTTTAAATTGTCAACTTGCAAAACAACCTGCCTTTTCTTTCAATCCTAGTGATTATATTTCAAACAGTCTTTTTCATTTAATTCATTCTAATATTTGGGGACTTTCCCCTATTTCTTCAATAAATGGTTTTCATTATTTTGTATTATTTATTAATTATTATTCATGATTTACTTGCATATTTTTCTTTAATTAGATGGCATTGTTGTTCAATGTTCTTGTCCTCATACTTGCCCACAGAATGGATGAGCTAAATGAAAACACTAACATATTATAGATTCTGTTCATGCTCTTCTTCTTTTTGCCTCATGTCCAAAAAATTTTGGGGAGAAGCAGCTCTCATTATTGTATATACCATTAATCGAGTTCCTACCAAAGTGCTTCATACCATTAATTAAGTTCCTACCAAAGTGCTTTATAATTTATCTCCTTTTGAAAAGCTGTTTGGTAAAGTTCCTAACTATTCACTCCTTAAACCATTTGGCTATGCCTATTTTGTTCTTTTACAACCCCATGAAAGTACAAAATTGGAACCTTATACTCACTTATGTTGTTTTCTTGGTTGTGAGATAGAACAAAAAGGATATCGCTATTAGGATCCTATTTCTAAAAAAGTAAACATCTCTCATTATGTCACCTTTTGGGAAAATACCATGTTCTCATCTCTATCTAAATTTCACCAATCTGTCCATAATGACTCTTTATTTTTTACTGATTCCTCCATTAAGTTGTTTCCTAGTCTTGATACAAGTAATTCTGATGCCTTCAATACCAACCCATCCCCACCTGCTCCTCTTGAACCTGCTCCAACTATTGATCCTGTTCATGTAACTGTTCATGGCACCACTCTTCATCGTTCAACCTGGATAAGAGAAACTCCTCATTATCTTTATCATTTTCACTGTTATTCTACTATTGCAAACCTTCATGAGCCTCACTCTTATCGTAAGGTAAGTAATAACCCTCTTTGGTAGCAAGCTATGACTGAAGAACTGTAGGCATTAGACAAAACTCATACTCAGGACCCAGTAAATCTTCCTCCTAACAAGACCCCTATTGGTTGCAAGTGGATTTATAAAATCAAAACTCATTATGGTGGATCTATTAAACATTACAAAGCCCGTTTAGCATCCAAAGGTTACACTTAAGAATATGGTATAAATTATGAAGAAACCTTTGCTCTAGTGGCTCATTGACATCTATTCGTACTCTCTTAGCTATTGCTGTAAATGGCAACTTTTTTAGATGGATATAAAAAATACTTTTCTCCATGGAGACCTGTTAGAAGAGGTTTATTTGCATCCTTTTCCTGGTTATCATTCTCCTTACAAAGTTTGTAAGTTATGTTGAGCTCTATATGGCTTGAAACAAGCTCTTAAGGCATGGTTTGCCAAATTTATTTCCATTCTTACTCAATTTGGCTTTGTTTCTAGTCCACATGATTCTGCATTATTCATTTGTCGAACTAACCATGGTATTGTTCTTTTGCTACTTTATGTTGATGATATGATCATAATAGGAAGTGATGCATCTGTTATTTCAGAGTTACAACATTATCTCAATCAATATTTTGAAATGAAGGATCTTGGTTCTCTCAACTATTTTCTGGGTCTTGAAGTTTCTCATACTTTTGATGGCTACTATCTCTCTCAAGCAAAGTATGCATTTGACCTCCTTTCTCGAGCTAGTATTACTGATAGTAAAACTGCATCAACACCTTTAGAATTCAATTGCAAACTTATGCCTCTTAATGGCACTCCTTTGGATGACCCTACCTTATACTGCCAGCTTGTGGGAAGTCTTTTTTATCTCACTGTTAAAAGGCCTGATATCTCATATGCTATCCATTTGGTGAGTTAGTTCATGTCTGCTCTTCGATCATCTCATTTTTCTACAGTAATACAAGTCCTTTGTTATGTTAAGGGAACTCTTTTTCATGGTTTACATTTCTCAGTTAATTCCTCATTAGTTTTATCTGGCTATTCTAATGTTGATTGGGCTGGTGATATAATAGATTGTCATTTTACCACTGGTTATTATTTTTTCTTGGATGATTCTCTTATCTTTTGGCAAAGCAAAAAGCAAATTATCATTGCTCACTCTAATACGGAATCTAAATATCTTGCTCTAGCTGATACCACATCTAAATTACTTTGGTTATACTAGTTATTAACTGATATACGTGTCACACATCCTTCTACCATGGTACTCTATAGTGATAATAGAAGTGCTATATAGATCTCTCACAATGATGTCTTTTATAAGCAAACAAAACACATTGAGATCGATTGTCATTTCATTTGATATCATTTTACTCAAGGCACTATACATTTGCTTCCTATCTCTTCTTCCAATCAAATAGCAAATATCTTCACCAAAACTCATCTTCCTACTCTTTTTCAAGATTTACTAGGCAACTTAAGTTGGCTTCCACTATACCACTTTGAGTTTGAAGGGGGTGTTAACATGATTATGGCCAAGTTTCATGGCTTTGAATTATGTAATTTATTGTGGATTGATTATGGCCTTGATTTAAGGTTTTCTTTCTTTCCTTTCTAGCACTAAGCCTTGTATAAAAATACCTATTCATATTGTACAAGACAATACACAGAAATACAATAGCCCTTTCTAAATTAACATTCTCATTTTCATAAATTTTTTCATTTTCTTTTTATATACTTTTTACATTATTTAACAGAAGTTGAAGAAGGCAAATTCCAAATTCTTTCTTAGATATTTTCATGCCATTATTGTATTTGTACATTATTTGCTATTAGAAAATGAATGAAAATTGAATTTTTCTTTAATTAATTTTGTAACATCAAAATTGAATGGGTTATAACACCTAATTTATGGGTAAAAGAAATTAATTTTTTTATAACCAAACTAGCCTTCTTGATTCCTATATAAGAAGGCATTTTCAATTCTTCAAAATATACAAAAGAAAAAAAAAAAGCTTTGTTCACTAGTTTTCTCTTAACATTTCTCGAGTGTTCTTAAAAAATTCTCAAGTTTTCAAGGTTTTTCACTTGGTGATAAAGTTAGTACGATTCTAATTCATGGAGAAGTAATTTCGATTCTAATTCATGGAGAAGTAATTTTGCGGTACTCAAAACACTTGGTTGCCATTGTATCCTGGGAGATAGACATCAAATCAATCTTCAAGTACCGACGGTAAGGGATGAATCTATTTTAAGGAAACTATGTGTAACACAGGCCTTGATCTGTATTTTTTATTCCTTATATTATTTATGTGATCTTGTAATTTTATTTATATTTATTTATAAATATAATTTTGGATTATATTTCAATTATGGTTTACCACTTGACTAACAATCTTAAAACAGATTTTTTGTGTACAATCTCAATATGATTTTTTCACTTGTATATACCAAATAGTTACAATTTAGAAATTCTATCTAAGGAGATTGGGTTTTTAAGTGGGACCTATTTGTGACCCCTCCAGCCTTTCCACAAAATTTCTATTAAGAAATTTTGTCTAAGGAGATTGGTTGTGACCCCTTTGGCATCTCCTGAAAATTGTCTAAAGGATGCTATTTAGATAGTGAAATTATTTTTCTTTTTAGGGAAAAATAATAGTTTCCTTTGCTATTCAAAAATGGAGATTGTCAATGTTGAAAACACAGTTCATGTACCATCCTCATTAGGTACAAAGTTGCTACCCCTGTTGTGCCTGTTTTGGTTCCAATGAACTATGGAGAAAAGCTAGAGAAATTTAATGGCTTGAATTTTAAAAGGTGATAAAAACAGATGCTATTCTATCTAATCACGTTGAACCTTGCACGATTCTTGGCCAAAGATACTCCTACTCTGAAAAAGGATGAACAGGATGTTCAAGTGAGAGGTGCTTAGGATACTTGGCATCATTCTAACTTTCTGTGCATGAATTATGTCTTGAATATGATGCATGACTCACTATACAATGTGTATAGTGCAATTAAGATTGCTAAATAGTTGTGGGAATACTTGGACCAAAAATATAAATGTGAGGATGCTGGTCCCAAAAGTTTATAGTGGGACATTTTCTAGACTATAAAATAGTGGATTCCAAAACTGTGGTTAGTCAAGTGCAAGAATTTCAAATGAGTCTCCATGAGATTCATGCTGAAGGGATGAACTTGAGTGAAACCTTCCAAGTGGCTGCTATAATTGAGAAGCTAGGCCCTGGCTAGAAGGATTTCAAAAATTACCTTGAGCACAAGCAAAAAGAGATGAACATTGAAGAGCTCATTGTTAGACTTCAAATAAAGAAGTCAAAAAAAGCTTGGAAAAAAAAGGGATATACCTTCAGAAGAGAAGGCAAACATTATCGAATATGTACCACATTCAAAAAAGAAGAAAAAATAGACAAAAAAGAGTCCAAGGTAGGACAAAAAGGTGGAGTTTCTAAGAAGAAATTCCAAGGCAAATGCTTTAACTATGATAGGGCAGGTCACAAATCCTCTGAATGCAGGTTGCCAAAGAGGAAGAAGAAGAAAAACTATGACCCAAATATGGTTGATGACATCATACGGGATGTCTCTGACATCAACTCAACTGTTTAATATTAGAGGTGAACTTGGTTGGGTCTAACTCGAAGGAATGGTGGATTAATACTGGTGCTATAAGGCAAATATGCTCAGAATGTGAGATATTTTTCATCTTTACCTTAAAAGCAAGGAGAAGTTGTATATAGGCAATTCTACCACTTTTGAAGTCCTTGGTGAAGGAAAGGTGGTGCTGAAAATGACTTCTAGTAAGGAACTAGCTCTAAACAATGTCCTATATTTGCTGAAAATCCAGAAAAACTTGGTGTCTGGTTTGTTTCTTAATACGTATGGATTCCGTATGGTGTTTGAGTTAAACAAGTTTGTTTTTGCGTCTAAAGGTGGGATGTTTATGGGAAGAGGGTATATGTTTGATGGGCTTTTAAGCTCGATGTAACTATGATTAAGTCTATGAATGAAAGTATCTCTTCTACTTACTTGCTTAAGTCTTCCAATTTATGGCATGGTAGGATGGAACATGTTAATTGTAATATCTTAAGGAGGTTAATTAACTTGGACCATATCCCTAATTTTCATATACATTCAAAACATAAATGTGAAATTTGTGTTAAGGCAAAATTAACAAGATAATATTTCCAAACAGTTGAAAGAAAAATTGAACCACTTGATTTAATACACAACAATGTATGTGATTTAAAATTTGTGTAAACAAACAGTGATAATAGATATTTTATTATGTTTATTGATAATTGCACAAAATATTATTATGTGTATTTGCTTAAAAGTAAGGATGAGGCTATAGAGAAATTTAAACTCTATAAAATTGAAGTTGAAAATTAACTCAATAAAAAGATTAAGGTGTTGAGGATTGATCATAGCGATAAATATGAATCACCATTTGGTGAATTCTATACATTACATGGAATTATACATGAAACCACAACACCTTATTCACCTTAGTCAAATGGTGTGGCTGAGAGAAAGAATCATACCTTAAAAAAATGATGAATGCAATGTCGATAAGTTTTAGGTTACCTCAGAACATGTGAGAGGAAGCCATTTTGTCAGCAAATTACCTTTTAAACAATATGCATCGAAAGAAAGAAAGCAAGACTCCCTATGAAATGTAGAAAGGAAGAAAGCCTTCTTATAAATATTTATGAGTATGGGGGTGTCTTGCCAAAGCGGCTATTCCAACACCAAAGAAAATGAGAATATGCCCATAATCAGTTGATTGCATTTTCATTGGTTATGCATAAAATAGTAATGCTTATCGATTTCTTGTACATGAGTCAAAAATCCCTGACATGCACAAAAACACAATACTATAATTAAGGAATGCATTGTTCTTTGAACATGTATTTCGATGTAAATCTTCAAAAAGGGCGAGTTCATCCAAACAAACTTTTTAGATAATAAGTGAGAATAATCATGACCAAGAACTAATCCAAGATCAAATTCAAAGAGGAGAATGTGAATTTGAGGATGGGCTTGTTGAAACTAAGCTAAGGTGTAATAAGAGAGCAATGACAAAAAAAATTTTAGTCTAAACTTTTTTATCTATATACTAGAAATAGAACGTCAAACATATGTAAGAGCAATGAACTCTTCAAAAGGTCTTTTATAGAAAGAGGCCATTAAGAGTGAAATAGATTCCATCATGGAAAATACATTAGTTGATTTATCTTCAGGATGTAAAGCATTAGGATCCAAGTTGATCTTCAAAAAGAAGATGAGAGCAAATGGTTCAATTGATAAGTATAAGGCTAGGCTTATAATTAAAGATTACATACAGAAAGAAGGTCTAGATTACTTTAATACATATTCTCCTTTAATAAGGATAAATTCCATTAGGATGATACTCACTATTGCTACATTGCAGAGTCTTGAAATCCATCAAATGGATGTAAAAATTGCTTTCCTAAATGGAGAATTGGATGAAAAAATATACATGACACAACCTAAGGGTTTTATTGTCCCAGGATAAGAGAAAAAGGTGTGTAGATTAGTTAAGTATTTATATGGCTTCAAGAAGCACCAAAGCAATGGCATGAAAAGTTAGATAGTGCAATGCTAACAAATGGACTTAATATCAATGAGTGTGATAAATATGTTTATGTCAAAGACACTAATGATGGCTATGTCTTTATGTTGATGACATGCTCATTGTTGGTAGTAATGAAAAGATGATCAAGTCAATTAAGAATATGTTGAATTCAAAGTTTAACATGAAAGATATGGGTCTAGCAAATGTGATCTTGGGAATAAAAATCTCAAGAAGGTCAAACAAACTCCCATTAAGTTAAACACACTATGTGGACAAAATACTTGAGAAATTCAACTAGAATGATTCAATTGTGGCTAGAACCCTATTAGACTTGAATGCCCATCTATTTGAGAATAGAGGTAAGAGTGTGTCTCAAGTGGAAAATGCTAGAGTGATAGGCAGTCTCACATACTTAATAACCTGTACAAGACTAGATATTGCTTAAATAATAAGTAAACTATGTGGATAATCTAGGACTTAATCACTGAAAGGGGGTAATAAAAGTACTTAGGTATTTATGGTATACTCATGATTATGGGTTACAATATATTGGGTATCTAGCTATCCTAGAAGGTTATACTACTGTAAACTAGATCTCAAATATAAAAGACTCAAAGTTTACTAGTGGATATATGTTCACACTAGCAAGTGCAGTTGTGGCTTAGAAATCTTCTAAAAAAACTGTTATAGCCAGATCCACAATGGAATCTGATTTCATTACCTTAGATAAGCGCGATGAAGAGGGTAAATGGCTACACCATTTCTTAGAAGATATTCTAAAATAGGAAAGTTTAGTGCCACCAATTTGCATACATTGTGATAATCAATATGGAATTGGAAGAGCACAAAGCAATATGTATAATGGTAAGTTAAGACATATCTATCATAGACATAATACCATTCAACTACTCTCAACTGAGGTTATTACCATTGATTATGTAAAATCAAAGGATAATATTGTGGATCCGCTAATCAAAGGGTTAAATAAAGAGTTAGTTAATAAGTCAGCGAGAGGAATGGGACTAAAGCCTATAAGAGAATAATAAGTTAGGCAAAGGAAACTCAACCTGGTTGATTGAAGATCCAAGACTTAGGTTCAAAGGGACAACCTAATTGTAAAGACTTAGTGAGATCACTATGGGGGTTATCCTCTTATCCGTTCTTACGGTGAAAATAGTGATGCTTGTAAGAAGTGAGGATAAGCAATGCTTTTAATGATCTTTTGGTTTCATAAATTAGAGTGGGGTAATGCGAGTTACTCATAAGGGATCCCCTATGTGAGAGAGAAGTGAGGTCACTTCGAAAGAAATTGTTTTAGGCTCAATTCTCTAAAAACTCTTACAGAGCCAAGCATATGTTCATAACCAAAACAAACATAATAATGAGAATAGAATTGTGTTAGGAAGATTCATGTGTGAAGCATACTATCATTTACACAAATAGCAGAACAGTTCAAAGACATCGTGTCTATTAGTCTAATAGTAAAGTAAGTATATTTTTACAAAGGAAGGTTCAAAAGGTTATACCTACCTATCCTATGTAGGTGTTGACCGACAAACTTTATCATTAAGTTTATGAGCTTCCTATAGTCTTTCAATTTTCATTTATGTGGGTGATTATTAGAAAATGAATTAAAATTTAATTTTTTTAATCAATTTTGTAACTACAAAAATTTAATTTTGTAATATCAAAAATTGAATGGGTTACAACACCCAATTTATGGGTAAAAGAAATTAATTTTTTTATGCTCAAACTAGCCTTTTTGATTCCTATATAAGGAGGCAATTTCCATTCTTCAAAATACATCAAAAAAAAAAAAAACAAAAAAGATTTGCTTTCTAGTTTTCTCTTAACATTTCTTTAGTGTTCTTAGAAAGTTTCAAAGTTTTCAAGGTCCTTCACTTGCTAATAAAGTTAACACAATTTTAGTTTATGGAGAAGTAATTTTATAGCACTCAAAATTACTTGGTTGCCATTATATCCTAAGAGACATATGCCAAATCAATCCTAAAGTACTGACAGTGAGGGATAAATCTGTTTTAAGGAAACTATATGTAATACAAGCTTCAGTTTGCATTTTTTATTCCTTATATTATTTCTATAATTTTGTAATTTTATTTATATTTACTTATAAATATAATTTTGGATTATATTTCAATTATAGTTTACCACTTGTCTAACATTTACTAGCTTAATGTTGATGTATTGCATGATTCACAAATAATATATATATATATAATATTAATTATTATGAATTTTAAGTTATATAATTTTCCTATACTTCATATAATATATTAAAAAAATTTTAAATTTTATAAAAAATAAAATATTTAAATAAATATTAATTAAATATAATCAAGTTTCACTTCATACTTTTTTTTTTTTTTTGAGAAAATGTTAAAAAGATGATATTGTCAAAACTAAGAGTAATTGACTGTACTGTGTAAATTTTAAAAAATATTTATCAAAATATGCTATTTTAAAAAATATTTACCTAAATATGCATTGTTTGGCATTTTAAATACCGAATTAGTAAACCAAAAACTAGTTTGGTATTTTAAATACTGAATTAGTGTTTATTACGCTTCGTTTTATGCTGGTGTGGGGCCCGTATACACTAGTTCGGTATTTAAAATACCGAACTAGTTCTAGTTCAGCATTATAAATGCCGAACTTGTGACCTGCTGCGACTTGTCATGTCGCGGCAAGCCTGCATCCTAAGTTTGACATTTATAATGCCAAACTTATGGTCAACCCTGCAGGCCTTAAGTCCCATCCGTGCAGGGACTGTAGGGTGAGTCCCATCAGTGCAGCACGGGTCTCTAGTTCGGCATTTATAATGCCGATCTAGAGCCATGCACCCAACCGTTGGATTCTTGCGATCCAACGGCCAGGGAGTAAATATATGAAATTATTATGCCCAACCCTTCCCTTCTTCCTTCTCTCCCTCATTTTCACCAAATTGCTGCGTTTCTTCCTCTCTCACAACTCTCTCAACTTTGCTTCAGGTTTTTTTTTTTTTTTTTTTTTTTTTGCTGTGAAAGATTGGTATTAATTATTGAAGAAGCTTGAAGAAGGAAAAAATGTATATATAATTTAAATTTTTGAAGTAATTTATAATTTTTTTAATTAATTTCAGCAAATTATTATTTTCTATAATATATAAAAATAATATTGATGAAAAATAATTGTTGCTATTTTTTAGGTGATTATAACAATATTCAAATTTTTGAAGATATTATCCATGGAAAAGGTAATTTTTATTTTTAAAATTATATTAAGACAGCATATTAGATTGATTATTATATATATTGTTTGTATAATTTATATTATATAGGATTTTTTTTTGTCAAATAATATTTATTTTTTGTATGTAAAAGTCTCTAGGGATAAAATGATTGCTTGAAATTTGTTAATATATTTTTCAAGTTCACCTCTTAATTATTTGAAATATAAATATAAAATAAAATTAAACATTGTAATTTATTTAAGTGTTAAGGTAATAAAATAAAAAAATAAATAAATATTCCCTTTAAAAGCATCATAAAATATTAATTAATTTAATATAATTATATAAGATTAAAAATATTTGTTAATAAATTCAAGTAATATTAGTAAATAATATAACTTAATTTAGGCTATAAATATTTGTTAAAATATATATTTGTTAATTTAGGCGATAAGTTAATTAAAATATATAATTAATATGTAATATATTTGATTAGCTCAATTAAAGTATATTAAATTTAAATAATAAAAATATATAATATCATATTATTTATGTTATTAATATTAAAAATATATAATATAATATTATATATGTTATTAATTAAGTTAAAAAATAAGTATAATAAATAAGAAAAATTTGAACAATATGTAATATATTTGATTAGCTCAATTAATTGAATAGTGAACGAATTAAGAAAACTAATTAAATTATGATAATATTAAAAATATATAATATCATATTATATATGTTATTAATTAAGTTAAAAAATAAGTATAATAAATAAGGAAAATTTGAACTGAAATATTTTATTGATGTGTCACCATAAAATATTATTTAATTTAATATAATTATATAAGATTAAAAATAGTTGTTAATAAATTCAAGTAATATTAGTAAATAATAGAACTTAATTTAGGCGATATTAATTAATTAAAATATATAATAATATGTAATATATTTGATTAGCTCAATTAATTGAATAGTGAACGAATTAAGAAAACTGATTAAAAAATAAGTATAATAAATAAGAAAAATTTGAACAATATGTAATATATTTGATTAGCTCAATTAATTGAATAGTGAACGAATTAAGAAAATTGATTAAATTATGATAATATTAAAAATATATAATATCATATTATATATGTTATTAATTAAGTTAAAAAATAAGTATAATAAATAAGAAAAATTTTAATTGAAATATTTTTATGCGAAATAATAATTTATTTGAAAATAAAATAAAGTAATTTATTTGTAATAATAACATTTTTATACAAAATAATAATTTATGTTAGAAACTATAAAAATGTCTAATGGAATTTAATAATATAATAAAAGAGTATAAATTAACTTAATTTACTATAAATCAGTTAATTGTATTATATATTTAACATATAATATAATTAATGAATTTAATAATTAATTCGGTTAAGTATAATTAATGAAATATGAAATTTTTTTGATACTATATATATATATATATATATATATATATATATATATATATATATATATATATATATATATATATATATATATATAATATTTAATATTATATAAAGAGTATAAAAACCTATATAAAGTATTAATTTTTGAACATAATAAAAGTTATATTTTGATGAAATGAACTTGTTGTAAAAAGTGGAATTAATTTTCAAATATGACTAAACTATAAGCCCTAAAATGCAAATCTTTAGAATTATATTAATTAATATTATTATTATTTCAAAAATAAATTTTATATATATATATATATATATATATATATATATATATATATATATATATATATATATATATATATATATATATATATATATATATATCAAAAATAATAATAATAATGAAAGAATAAAAATAATATTAGAATATAAATTTGTATAATGATTATCTTGTATAAATTATAAAATGATAAGCAGATTTAGAAAGTGGAATTATTTGACAATGTGAAAATCATAAATCCTAAATTTATATATATATACATATATATATATATATCAAAAATAATAATAATAATAATGAAAGAATAAAAATAATATTAGAATTTAAATTTGTATAATGATTATCTTGTATAAATTATAGAATGATAAGTAGATTTAAAAAGTGGAATTATTTGACAATGTAAAAATCATAAATCCTAAATCCTAAATCTAAATTTGTAAATCATAAATTTTAAAATGTCAATCATACAGATTATGCTACAAATTAATTTTTAGCATATTGTGAAAAAGTAAAAGTAATTACACTGACATTAATATAAATAAATATTGTTACTTAATGTTTTTTTTTATTTTTTTGTTTGGAATTCATTATATATAATGCTAACAGATATGCTCGAATTGATACCAATATATTTTTACTGGGGAGGTGAAGTGATACGCTATGACTATGGAGTTGATTATATAAATGGGCAATGCAGTATGCTCTAAGTTCATCCTGTACAGAAAATCACAGAGATGCTCCACATTTTTCACGCAGCCACAAATGTAGATTGTGAACAATATTTTATCAACTCACTAATATTTAGGGTACCTGTAAAAGTGGTAAATGGAGTTGTCTACCAAATGGCAGAAATATTGGAACACGATGATGTAGAACGAATGTTTCAACATATGGATATATTTAGATAGGATTTGGCGTTTTTTGAGATTTATGTTGGTATTAGTCAAAAGACAGCAAATGATGGCATAAATGATGATGATGGGGAAGGGAATGCAAATGGGAATGGAGAAGACAATAATGCAAGTGCACATGATGATGCAGAGGGATCAGGGGCAATGTTTTCATATGTTTTTGAAGAGGACGAAGATGACGAAGATGTCGAGGAAGATGACAGTGATGATGCACCAGAAGAGTTTGATGAAAGTGATGAAAATATGCTCCATGAATCAGACGATTCTGACTCCGAACATTTTGCTTTTGGAGTACATGAGGGGGAGGCATGTACTGTAAGTAATAATGCAGTCATGAATGTACCATCACATTTTTTTAGCTACAACTCAAATGAGTTTATAGATTTTGAAGCAATGCGGGTACCAGATGGAAATGAAAACATGATAGATTATGGTGATGGCTTATATAAAGGTATGCTTTTTACCAGCAAAGAAGAATGTAAGCTTGCAATCCAACAGCATGCAATACAGAATAATTACGAGTATCGCTCAAAAGAATCTCGGGAAGATACATTTGTATGGATTTGCAAGAGAAAATCTAGTGGTTGTAATTGGCGAGTACGGGTAAGAAAGCTGAGGGATGACAGTTGGTGGAAGATAAGCCAATATGATGAGCCACATAAGTGTCTGAACACAGGCAGTACATCAGATCATAAACATTTATCTGCAAATATTATTGCTAATCTTGTGGCACCCCTTGTGATAGAAATGCCTTCGATTAAGATTAAAGCTTTACAAGCTGCAGTGAAAGATCAATTAGACTATGAACCATCTTATAGAAAGACATAGAAGGCAAAACAAATTGTAATTGAAAAAACATTTGGTGATTGGGATGAGTCATTTTCTCATCTTCAACGGTGGTTGTGAGCAGCATAAGCAACCAATCCTAGTACCCATTACATTCTTAATGATGAGAAGCATGTTATCAACAACTGCATTGATCCATCCTGTCGTGTATTTGAACGTATATTTTGGTGCTTCAAGCCATGTATTGATGGGATGAAAAATTGCAAGCCTGCTCTCATCATTGATGGCACTTTTTTGTATGGAAAGTATAAAGTTGTTTTATTGTGTGCATCAGTTCTAGATGGTGATAATCATATTCTTCCTGTGGCATTTGCTATTGTACAGAAAGAGAATAATGACAACTGGGATTGGTTCATGACATGCATACGGATGCATGTTACTAGCAACCAAAAATTATGTGTTATTTCTGATCGGCACAAGGGCATAATAAATGCAATGAAAAGCAATTTATGGAAAATGTGTCCCCATCGATATTGTATCCGCCACGTGGTCAGTAATTACAATACAACTTTCAAAAATGCTGAAATGAAGAAATTGATATAAAATGCAGGTATATCATATATCATCCAACATATTATAGTTGTATGTATTACCTGAAGTTGACTTTTATTGTGGTAATATTAATGTGTAATATTTTTTCTTATCGTAGCTTATAAAGTAAAAAAGAGAAAGTTCGCCAAGATGCGTAAGGAAATTACCCAGTTGGACAAATCGTCATCAGATTGGCTAAAGAAGATACCATTGAAACAATGGACGCTTTCTCACGACAGCGTGTATAGATATGGAAGCATGACATCGAATATTGCCGAATCTGTAAACAGTTTTTTAAAAGATGTTAGAGCATTGCCTATCGCCTCGATGGTGAACAAGATTTTTTTGAAGCTTATTAGTGCATTTGACCATTTTAGAGGAGAGTATGAGAAGGAAATACTTGAGGGGCACAAATACACCCATTTATGTCAAGATAAGCTAGCTATATGGAGTAGACGGGTGAATGGTCATGAAGTGCAATATTTTAATAGAAAAACTGGTGAATGTCAAGTGACTACTAGTTGACAAAATCAGAGAGGAAAGATTAAGGGAGGTAATGTACAGGTTGTGGATTTGGCAAAAGGTGAATGCTCGTGTGGTAAATTCCAGCAATATAAGATTCCTTGCTCGCACGCCATTGCATGTTGTGTGAAGAATGGTATTGATTGTGAGCATTACATTTCTCCATTTTACAAGTTAGAACGTTCATTGAAATGCTGGGAATCACACTTCCATCCCCTTGGTCATCCATATTATTGGCCAGAATGTGAAGAATTGCCTTTGATACTTAATAAAGAATGGTTGCGTGGAAAGGGTAGACCAAAATCCACAAGGATCAGAACTGAAATGGATTGCCAAGTAAAAGAGAAAGATGGTTATTCATGCAGAGTGTGTGGTGAATCTGGCTATAATATTAAAACATGTCTAGTTGCAAATAGTAGGAATAGGCGCTAATAAAATGTTATTTTCAACTTGTATCTTAATATGATTAAGATTTTATAACATACTTACATGTGATGGTGTTAATTAGATGTGTTGATATTGTTATACCATTACTTTCATTATATTTATGTTTTATTTATTGTGAGACAAGCAATTTGATGGTCTTTATAAAACCCTGTGATTGGTGATAATGACATTTTTATACTCCTGCTGATATATTCCATGCATGTGGTCGACATTGGTCACTTGATGATGATTTTTTTTATCTTACTGATTGTTTATCTGATATTTATCTTACTGATGAAGAAAATGTTGTATGATATGTCATTTGACCATATATTAAGTTTGATGTAATGTCTATTAATAATATGTTGTAATCAAATGATAAATTAATGAATTCATATATTACCGTTAATAATTATGCTCCATACTATAACTTAAAGTAATTGGTATTATGTTATACTATTTTTTATGAATGACATTATCTCATATGTATTTGCATTTTTTTTTTCAATTGAGCTATGCTATCATTTTATCATTTATGTTGTACTACACCAATATAAACATTATGAAAGTTTCATTATCATTTCTTATGGTTTCATTATATTTGTTCAGGTATGGAGGGTGGACATGCTGTGGATCATATACATCCTGGACCATATGACACTTTCTTATTGGACATGCAGGATGTTCACCAATCAGGTGTTGTATGGGTTGATCAGGGCACTGCCCCACCATTGTGATGCAGGCATAACGCATTAGTATTGCGTGATTTTATGGTTGATGACCGAGTAATTCCGCGATTACGCCTTATTGGATTTTATGGCATGGCTAGGATTGGCTATTTTATGTTGGATCACCATCTTATCACCGCACTAGTGGAGAGATGGAGACCAGAAACACACACATTCCATTTTCCATATGGAGAGATGACTATCACACTTCAGGACGTCGGCATACAAACTGGATTGCCTATAGATGGTCATGTAGTGACTGCATCCTCACACATAAATGGGAGGGATTTATGTCAGAGACTTTTGGGTGTAGAACCAGATGGTAATGCAATTAGAGGAAATAGATTGTCACTTAATTGGCTAACTGCTACATTTGCCACTTTGTCTGATGATCCTACTAAGATTGAGATAGATGCATATATACGAGCATTTATACTTCGCCTTATAGGTGGTGTTTTGTTTACCATGGAAGTTGATAGCCGAGTTCACTTGATGTGGCTATCTCTGTTGGAGGACTTTGACCGGGTTGGTCAATATAGTTGGGGAGCTGCATGTTTGGCCTGCTTGTACAGTGAGTTATGTTCAGCATCACACCGAGATGCAATTGCAGGTCCATTATTTATATTGCAGCTATAGGCATGGGATAGACTTTCCATAATTTCACCCCGACTACATGTGTGAGTTCCACCGAGAGACTCCCCGCTTGGGCAACGGTACGCAAGAATAAATATTTTAAAAAAATATTTTTATGAATTATATCTAATTAATCTTATTTTACAGATGGAGTAACCCGCGACAGATTACTGAAGTCAGTACACACATCGTACACGACATTCGCTATAAATTTAATATTATACATGACCAACAGGTATATTTAAATCAATCACTATAATAAAATTTACGTTATTGCAACAAAATAATTTGTCACAATGAAAGCTATTTTTGTGATAATATATTTTTTATGATGAATTTAGCTTATCACCGGGTTAATTACAATAAATTTTTCTTAATAAATTTATTGCAACAAAATAGAATTTCATCATGATAAAATATAACATATTGTGACAAAATGACTTTGTGACAAAAACTAATTTATTGTGATCAATTATTTATCAAAAAAAGAAAATATTTTGTCACAACAAATATCATTCTATCACTATATAATAAGTTATATAGTAACAAAATAAGATAATATAAAAATAAGTTTAATTTATAAAAAAATCATAATAAAAAAAAAAAGTAGATTGAAAAACTAGATAAAAAAAATCTGAAAATTAAAATTAGCATATTGGAAAAATTGGTATATTAAAAAAAGGTTTAATTCCTTAAAAAACTAATTAACAGGTTAAAATAAGTAAATTATTATGCTAACCTGAAATCCGATGAGAAACAACAAGAAATTTGTTATTTGAGATATGATAATGGCAGATTTTTATTTTATTTTTTTTCGCTATTAATAATAAGTAAAATTTATTTGGAAAAAAAAAAGTAAAAATTTGTTAAATAATCAAACCAATTAATTTATTCTTTTAACTTAATAATATATCTACAGCAAATAAAACAAGAATTAGTTATATTCTTACCAAGTGTTAATTTTTTTTAATCTCTTGAATATATATATTATTTATAAAATTAATAGTATAATTTTAGTAATATATAAATTAATATAAAATTATAGTTTTTATTTTATTTATTTATTAAATTTAAAATTATTTACGCTATATGAAAAGCCTGTATTAGTTACAAGTATATGATTACATATTTTAAATTATTATTATATTTTTATTAAAGTTCAAAATTAATAATGATTTACTAAATTGAATATGTGTTTACTGAAAATTATTTTTGATTGTTAAAATATGTAATATACATCAATATTTCATGCAGATGATTTGGCAGCTATATGATGATGAGATATTGGAATCACTCCCTCAATACTGCCTCAATGGACAAAATATATGGCAAGCAGTGGTCCCAATGATTTGCTTTCACATTGTACAGTGGCACCAGCCAAACAGAGTTCTTAGACAATTTGGACAAAGACAACGTATACCGTTGCGGCCACAACAACTTAGAAGGCTTGAGGGCATTGACTTGCATTCTGGTACAGGTGACTGGCATGTCTACCATCATCAATGGATTATGATGTGGAATGATCGACATCAGCGAATCCGTGCAGATGTGCCATGCGACACACGGCCACAATACCATTCGCAGTATATGGAGTGGTTTAGAAGGGTAACAAGGAGATATATATCTCATCAGGGTGGCTTGTTTAATGCAATGGTTAGTTAATGAAGAAATTAGGAGTAATTGATTATTCAGTACATGTTTCATTTAAATATAATCTTAGCATGTTATATATTTTGGAGTAAATGTTAATTTACTTCATTTTACAGATATTACTAATAATGTATTTATTGCAGAAAGATGTTGTGGAGAGAATTCGCATCACAAATGATGTCGGCACAATACATCAGATCAATCAAACTATGTTTGATGCATTAGCTGAGGAGGAGCGAATTGTGATCGGATAACCTCCGGATCCAGAGCAAGTGCCATAACAGCATCAGTCAAATGTCGGTCAAAGTGAACCACGAGCTCGACGACGTTCTAATAGGACTGCAAACCTAAGGTGACGAACGGGTACATCTATTCATCCAAATATATTACACCCAATTGAATTCCATAATGTGCCCACAAGTCGCCACCAATCGAGTTAGCATGATGAAAATAGGTTTCCTCCTTCCACCTCAACTAGATTCGAGCTTGGTAGTTCATCAGGGGCTCAGCCACCCGAGGTCACAACTGAGATGTATGGATAGTCCCAGACCTCCTCTTCATTCGCACAGTTTGCATCTACGTCATTTCAACCGAACCCATATGCTGCGTCGTCTTCTGCATTCATGCCTTGGGTAGGGGCACAGTGGGATGGAACTCCCATACAGCAAACGCAAACACAATATTCAGGCGGATTTTTCACTCCAACAAATACGTTTGCACCTGCTTTTGGCCATCCATTTGCTACACCAACATATACTCATACTCCTATACCATACCAACTTCAGGATCATCAACACGATACTACTTCTGATGAAGAGCAAACTGAAGTGCAGCCAATCGCAGTTCAACCTAGACGTGCTCCTCCACGTGATTGTAGGCCTCCTCCTTGTGGGACTGGAGGTGATCGGTGTCACGTTCAGGGGGGACACAGACGACGTGGAGGGCATTAGTTTTTTTTTTTAATGACAATTATACACTTGATATAATATTTATTTGTATAATTATATATGCATATTTTATATTATGTTTATAAATTCTCATTGCATTCTCTGTTGACTTATTTAAATATTTTTAAAGTGAAATTATTTAAATATTGAAAAATCGCATATAATTTACAAAAACTTCATATAAATTAACATAAAAAATCAATAAAATATAAATTAATGCACAATTTAGTTTTTTTTCAAATTTTCAATTTTAATTATGTAATAACAAGAAAATTAATAAGCAAACCCAATTTTTTCCATTATTATTTGTACATTAGAACAATTAAGGACACAAATAAATTCTAATATTAAGCAAACAAAATATTGTTAACATAGTCATGCATTTATATGTTATTTACCTCTTTTCATGCAAAATTTCTTTAAAAATTCAAATATTTTTTAATATGACCTACAAAAAAATATTAATATTTTTCGGTCATATTTATAATTATTTATAAAAAATAAAATTCTCAAATTTTTGCCCATTAATTAATATTAATAATTTATATTATTATTATTATAATTATTATTATTATTATTATTATACTTTACACATTATCTTATTAAATTACTTAAATATTTTTATGCCTATCGAAAAATAGCAATTCATTATACAAAATAAACTAATAAAATATGCTATAACTATAATTAAAAAAGTTATAAGAAATCAATTATTAACAAAATATGTTATAACTAACTTATTATCTAATAATAATAATAATAAGTACTGTTATTTTATTCATATTATTATTATTTTCATGCCCAATTATATTCATAATTTTTATTATTTTAAATATTTTTACTTTAAATATTTTAACACAATACTAAAAAATTACAAACAATCAATTATATAAAATAACAAAAAATATTTTAACAAAATAATAACAAATATTATCACACAATTAACAATTAATAAAAAAAATATATATTATTACCTTATGTTATTTTCAAATAAATAAGAAAATAAAATTTATCTCTTTCAATTAAAATTTTTTAATTGTTTTAAAAAATATATATCATTTCTAAATTATTATTCATTTATATTTAAAATTATTTGTAACAAAAAATACTTTAAATATTAAATGAAAAATATATAAATTATTTATAATATGAAAAATAAAATTTATTTTTATTTTTTTCCTATTCTTCTTCTTCAAATTAAAATGAGATTTGAAAAAAATAAAAAAGTATAGTTTGAAGGGCACAGTGTAGTGGGGTGGGCAGCATAAGTGAATGGCAGTGGGGTGGATGGGGACTTGGGGGGCCGTGCTCCAATTCAGCATTATAAATGCCGAACTTAGGGTGCAGGCCTGCTGCGACATGACAGGGCGAAGCAGGTCACAAGTTCGGTATTTATAATGTCGAACTAGAACTAGTTCGATACTTTAAATACCGAACTAGGGTACACGGGCCCCACACCCGCACAAAACCAAAGAAAAAATGTGTAATAAACACTAATTCGGTATTTAAAATACCGAACTAGGTTTTGCTTCTACTAATTCGGCATTTAAAATACCAAACAATGCATATTTGGGTAAATATTTTTCAAAATAGCATATTTTAGTATATATTTTTTAAATTATGCACAGTACGGTCAATTACTCCAAAACCAAGGATAACAAGAGACTAGAGAAGCACTAGAGACAAGAGTCTAAATTAATATTTCAACTTGAAATTGATTAAAATTAAATACTAGTGACTTTAATTGAATTAAAATTAAAATATAGAAATTTTAATATTCTGAATTATAATTAAAGAATAATATTATGTATTACTGATTAATGGAAAGACCACACACTGGAATTAATCCCACATATTTACAATCTTTTATAGTAATGGATAGAATTTAAATGGTTGCTAACTCTATGTAGAAGAGTTAATATAATTTTCTAATATAGCCCAATGAAGTGGAAGGAAGAATTTTTGTTTTTGTTCTTGTTTTTTGTTTTTTTTTTTTTCAATTACTCAATCTTCAGACGAAAAGGCAGGGCATCAGATACAAATTGAAACAAAAGAACTCGGGTACAGTCAGAGCCCATTTGATGGGCATACCCCCAGCTTTGTTGTTCTACCAAGCCAATCTGCAACAAAATTAGCAGACCTACAAATGCGAGATATAGAAATATTTAAGAAATTACAAAGTAGGGCTTCAATATGATGAACAATAGCGGCAATATCCCATTTGCATGAGGTTTCAATGATAACGTCTCTAGCACTGGAGTAAAAAAGAAAAATGGTTGTTTCTTAATTTTACAGAGGAACTTGAAACTTAATGAGCACAAGATTCACATTTTAAAAGAAAATGGATTGTTGTATCTTGAACCCAGGTTCATGATACATCATGGACTCAGGTCAGAAATAAAGCATGCCATCTCTTTTCTTACACCTTTTCTTTTTTTATTATCTTTTTACTTTAAATATTAAGTACCATTTTAATGAAATATTTGTTTTCTTTTTTATTTTGAATACTTCCAATAAAAATTATATTTATGTTATATTAATAAAATTTAATTTTTTACCCCGATATCACCTCTTTATTTTGTATTATATTATTATTAATAATTTATTAATATGTGAATACTAATGAAATTAAACAAACTTAAAATAAGTATATACTTTAATTATAAAATTAAATAAGTATATATTTTTTATTAATAAAATTTGTTATTCAATGAACTTAATACTAATAACAAATGAATATATACCTTATAAATAATGAATATTCACCTTATATTTAATGAACGTAGTACTAATAAACAAAATAATATACAATTTGTAAGTAATGAATCTAAAATTAAGTTAATTTTTTTATTTTTTATTTGTTTGTAATGCTTCTAATTATATAAAATGAAACTTGAAATAAAATTAAAATATTAAAAAAATAAATTTTGTAAAATATATATAAATATTAAAATTATATTAATTTTATCTTTTTACTATATCTCTTCTCTTTATTTTGTGAAATACCCTAAATTTCCATTTATTTTATAAACATTTTATTTTGTACGTAAAGATATTATTTTATTTATTTAAGCAAATATTAAAGTTATATTTTATTAAAAATATATATATATATATTTATATCATTTGAATATGTATTATTAATAATAATTTTATTACAATATTATATATGTATATATAATTGATGAAAGTAATATGTATATTATTATGAAAATGTTAATTTGGGTTTTTGGAAAAATTGTATTTTGATATTTGAGTATTAATAAAGCTATTAATTAATATTATAAGTTTAATTATAGTATTTTTTATCGGAAGTTTGGATTTCCGCTATAATTACTATTATTATGAATAAATTTTATTAATTGAACTATTATTATCATTCATAGTATTATTGTTATATATATTAGTTTATGTTGTAAATTATTATTATTATTATTATTGACTTATATATATATGTTTTAGTGTTATATATATATATAATTATATGTTAGTATTGTTGGGGGGAAAAGAAAAGAAAAGAAAAGGAAAAAGAAAAAGGAAAAGAAAGGGTGGTTGGTCACATGGGGAAGGAAGAAGAAACTGAAAGGAAAGGAGAAGTGGCAGAGGAGGAAGAAGGAGGGAGAGGGAGAGAGAGAGAGGAAAGGGAGCAACTGGCGATTTTTAGGTTGTAACTTCGTCACCCGACCTCCAATTAATGCACTGCCAGTTGTATTAGAAAGTTTACATCTAGACAAAGCCAAAGGGACTAAAATCACTCCAATCAAACACCGAATAGCATCGGACGCACATCCCAATTTGACTATTGTGAATTTCGGCAAACTCTGATGACCGAAAATTCAAACGGCCATATCTCTCTCATCTGAGCTCTGATTCAAGAGATTCAACATGCGTTGGAATCCTCTCTTCACTAGCTTCAATTTGATACCAAGTTTGCCAACTTTTGTTGACTGGAGAAGGAGATCGGAGGGTGTGATGCTGAAACTTTGAAGCTCGATTTTCGGCGATCGACAACAAATGAGGGAGAGTGAAGGGTATGTCTGTGCTCCTAATGTCATGATGAGTGGTTTGGTATAATTTTTGACATATAAGACCACTGTCCATGATAGCACGTGGCCGGACAATGGTGGTGTCAGCGGGGTTCTGGCGACGCTCCGACAACCTCAACTCAGTAGCTCCATCTCATCATTTTGGTGTGATCCTCAATGTTCATATGATCAAATTTTGCAAGGAGTCTATCTCTGGCTTCTGTCGTCAAAGGCTGCACCTCCGAGGGAAGCCAATCAGAAGCATCGTTAGTTAGGTGAGTGACACTCCCTAATGTATTATCCGGTTTTCATATACATCTGCATTTCTGTGTGTATATATATGTATATTATGCACTACTATTGCATATAAGCATATAACATTTGATTGTGAATGATAAATCAATATTTTGTATTCTGTGCTATATTGAGATTGTGATTGACAGATGGAGGTCGGGAGGATACAGTACCACTTAGGAACTTTTGAGATGAATATGGTTATGGATACTATTATGATTATGATTCTATTAAGATTTAGAAGATGAGCTATGACTGGTGGATGCTGGCCGGGCCTGCTCATCGCCAGGGTCGCTATCAGTTGGGTCAGGGCTGTGTGGTACAGACCAATGACAGCCAGACCCCTTGATATAAGAGATAGATTATTAGATTCAAAGAGCCAAGATAGGGGGATCGGCTTCCCATATTGAGATTAGAGTGGTACTGTGGACTGTATCTCATCCTCACTTGATAATATGAATTGTCTGTCTCTATGACATAGTGCATAGCATGTGCATTAGAAATCTATTTGTAGGATATCAATTTAATATATTAGCTGGTATCATTCACTGAGTCGGACACTCATTCCTGTTCACTTTGTTATTTTTAGGTCAGGGAATGAGCCTACGAAGGAGTTGTAATTGAGTAAACTGCCCATTTTCCTTCGGCAGTAATTTATAATATTGAGTATTAAGAATTATATGTAATATATGTATAATTGTAAATATAGCTCTATAACTCTGCAATATTATACTTCGTACTTGTACATCATTTAATATTCAATATGTATTTAAAAAGTTGAGATATTGTTATTAAGTAGAATCCTTATGTAATTTATTACATTTATGAGATAAATGAGTTGTTGGCCCAACGAGATTTTATTTTATATTGAGATTTGATTGGATCTGCTTAACTTATTTGGGCCTATAGCCCTTTGCAGTTTTGGATTTTCTGTTATATGTTTCGGTTAGGCTTACTACGGGCATTGGTAGCCACATGCATTTCCCATGTCCTAGTACCGGTCACGTGCCCTCGAGTTCGGGGTGTGACAAAAGTGGTATCAGATCAGAGATCTTGTGACCTCTAAAATATTTAGTGTTGTGGGTCCTTGTTTATGTAACATGTAGAGTATAGGATTCCTAATTGTCTTTTGAGTTCCTCTTGCTTCTAATTCAGCGTTAACGTGGTGTAATGGTGAGATTTTTATTATTAGTGAGTTTAATGCTTATCTGTTAAGATTTAATATAGTTGTTAATTATTAGTTAGGAAGTTTAATAAAATGGTCATGTGATTGATATTTTTATTTTGCTTGATTATTAGAGTATCAGGTCTAGAGATTTACTTTGTTAGTATTCTTTAGTACTGGGAGTACTCTATTACCTAAAAGATAAGATAAATCCTAGCTTGCTTTATTTCTATTTATCCCGTGAAACGACTTGATTATTTTCAGTCACATGCAAATGAACATTTGTCACCTTAGATAGAGTTGAGGACTGTAGTTGTTTGACTGATCTCATCAGTTATATCCAGACAAGACTTTGTAATTAGCTAAACCAATTTTTGAGGAAAGTTTACTGTAGTTTTTATCGGTAAGGAATTGAGTTTATTATTTATTGGAGACGCATGTACTAGGCAAGTCACCATCTAGTTCTAACTTTCTTCCTCATTTGAAAATTTTCTCTTGACCTAATAGTTACCCTTTCTAATTATCAGCTTAATTTTATGGCATCTTCTTCATCTTCCTCTTCCTCTGGACCTGATCCTTTTCTTTACCAAGGCCTTCCCCCAGAAATTCAAAGCAATATTTTTGAAAGAGCCCTTAAGAATTTAGCCTCTGAGCAAATCTTTAAGTATCAAACATGTCTTATTCGAAAGTATGGCTCTCGGTTTGTGAAAGAACTAACTATCCACCCTGAGTATCCTTTTCTAAGGCCATATGCTTTCATGGATATGACAGTGGATTCATTTTGGATATGGCCTAAAGAATTCCTTTGCTTTTTGTGGTATTTCTTCATCTTTATCATATTGCTATAGAAATTCAGCCCTTTCATTTTCTTTGGCATATCCAATGTTTGGACGGTAATAATACAGCTAACCCGCATTTGGTTACTTTCTTGCGTTGGTTTAACCCTTTGGATCAGTGGATGAGGTTTCATATCACGAGTTTGGGTAAGTCTTTTTGGACAGATGGTCCTACCATTCAAACTATGCTGATTTTTCATCGTCCTTATACTACTGTGAGTGATCTTTCAGGCACCCATCTGGTCATGAATCCTCAAGTTCTTATTTATAAGTCTTGTTATTTTTTCATTTTATAAGGACATCTTTGATTATTCCGATGAGATTACTACCTTTCAGCACTTTATGTGCGAGAAAAATAATGCTCCTTTTACGTGAGATGTGGCCTCCTAGTGAACCCAATGCTCCATGGTGCGATTTTTCTCCTGAGTACTGTTGCGAGATTAACAATGCTCTAGATGATTGGGATTAAAATTGTCTTAAGGAGTTGTACCAGAGAGATGATCCTCAGCCCATAGTGCCTAATGATGATAAGTTTGACCCCACTAATCACATTTGGACTCATCTTATGGAGCCTTCTTCAGATTCTACTAAATTTGATGAGACAGCCTTTTTCAGCCAATATGATGATGATGATAATGATGTTATGAATTTGTCTCCCTCGTATGAGCCTATCAAGAAGTGATAGGTTAAGAATTGTTGTGGATGTCAGTGGTAGCTATGGTTTAAGACCTGCTAGGTTTGCAGGGTCCTGGACTTGTGTAGATATATTTTCTTCCTTTTCCTTGTTGTGAGGGAATAATTTTCTTTTTCATTTTGGTTGTGATGTGTGGAGGCTTGTTGAGGTAGGTAATGGGACTAGAGACACTGCCTTAGTAGATTGTGTAGACCAATGTGATGTACCCCTTTTTCTGTATAAATTTATGTTTAGTATAGTATATAAGAATAGTTAAGTATTGGTGTCTTTTGCATAATTCTTAATGACTGTGATAATTTAGGAGTTCATAGATTTAAGTGAAATTAATTTGATGATTATAAGGTTTATTAAGTTGGGATATTCTAATGAAATAGAACAAAAATTGTGATATGGTTTTAGTTAGAATTTAAGAAATATAAGAAATTGAATTTAAGAATCCCCGAGAACTTAATCTAGAAAGGGTATAAATGATTTTGTTCAAAATTTTAAATGATTTGGAAATGAAATATTTTAAATGAATTTAAACATAATAATTGATTTTACAATATGATTTTAAAGATAGTTTTCAAACATTATTATTTGGGACTCTATATTTGTGTCTAGTGTGTTTGTATGTATGCGTCGGGTCAAGCATCATAAAATCATAAGTCATTGTTCATACATCGTGCCCCTCATTACATATTGCATTAGAATTGCATGTTGTGTAGTGTCCCTGGACATAATACATTGAGTTCTAAAATAATAATGAAATTATTTTGATTTTTACAAATGATTCTGAATAGTTTTAGAAATTTAAATGATTTTGAACATACCTGAAATGGATTTAAATTCTCGGGATGAGATAATATTTTGGAATATTAGATTTTATTCTATGTTGAGGGAATGATTAAAGATTAGGTGTTGATTTTCTTAAGGAAAGAATTTTAAAGTGTAATAAAGTGGAGTTATTATTTAGGAATACTTCCAAAGTATATATGTATAAGTTGAGATCAAAATGGAATGGCATAGATTAAGAAAGACATAAACCCTGCGTGGAGATTTTATTGAGTATCAGTAATAGTAGTGAATTCATTATTTTTATGTGGATAAATAGAAATATTAGGAATATGAAACATAATAAAATGTTAATGAAAATTTAGAAATAAGATAATGTTATGGATTAAATAAACTTGATTGTGAGGCAATAGCTCCTTAAGTTGAGATATTGATGTATGTTATAGAAAGAGAATAAATCTAGGATAAATTGTGAATTACTAGTTGGTATACTACCTATGGTGTATGATATGTTTTACTTGATGAAATGATTGAGAAAATTACTATTGGAGTTATTGTCATGATTAAGTATAATAGAAATTATAACTTACTCAGATTGTAACCATGATAATATTTATTGAGGTTGTGAGAGATGAAGTAATACTTATTAGTCTGAAAATGAATTATGGAATATCGAGAGTGTTATTAACTTAGAATTATCTGTTGGATTCTTATATGGTTGATATAGTAAGTAATAAATGGAAGTGATAAGTTAGACATTAATATTAGCTTTAGTAATGTTAAGGACTTAAAGATAAAATATGTTTAAGATCATAATTGATTAAAGGTGAAATCAAAAGTTATGTTAGTTTTATCTACTGTTAAACCAAGAGTTAGGAATGAAGAGTAATACTAATTTTGCTTTAAAGTTTAGTAGACTAGATATTGGTATTAGAATTTTTTTTTTTTTAGGAGAGGTTTATTGGTATGATTTTGTATCTTGTTGAATTTGATATCTTATCTTACTTATGGTTTAGATTGTGTATCGGAGTGTGCAATGGAAGCGTGGCGGAGAAGTTTAATTGTAAGGTATTGTGTTTGAAAATTCGAGGACAAATTTTCTTAAAGGGGGAAGAATTGAAATACCCTGAATTTTTATTTATTTTATAAAATTTTATTTTGTACAAAAAGGTATTATTTTATTTATTTAAGCAAATATTAAAGTTATAATTTTATTAAAAATATATATATATATTTATATCATTTGAATATGTATTATTAATAATAATTTTATTACAATATTATATATGTATATATAATTGAAGAAAGTAATATGCATATTATTATGAAATGTTAATGTGGATTTTTGGAAAAATTATATTTTTGATATTTGAGTATTAATAAAGGTATTAATTAATATTATAAGTTTAATTATAGTATTTTTTTATCGAAAGTTTGGATTTCCGCTATAATTACTATTATTATGAATAAATTTTATTAATTGAACTATTATTATCATTCATAGTATTATTGTTATATATATGAGTTTATGTTGTAAATTATTATTATTATTATTATTATTATTATTATTATTATTATTATTGACTTATATATATATGTTTTAGTGTTATATATATATATATATAATTATATGTTAGTATTGTTGGGGGAAAAGAAAAGAAAAGAAAAGGAAAAAGAAAAAGGAAAAGAAAGGGTGGTTGGTCACATGGGGAAGGAAGAAGAAATTGAAAGGAAAGGAGAAGCGGTAAAGGAGGAAGAAGGAGGGAGAGGGAGAGAAAGAGAAAAGGGAGCAGCTGGTGGTTTTCAGGCTGTAACTTCGTCACCCGACCTCCGATTGATGCATTGCTGGTTGGATTGGAAAGCTTACATCTAGACAAAGCCAAGGGAAAAAATCACTCTAATTAGACACCAAATGGCATCGAATGCGTGTCCCAAAATTAACTATTGCGAATTCCGGCGAACTCTGACTACCGAAAATTCAAACGGCCATATCTCTCTCATTTGAGCTCTGATTCAAGAGATTCAAGATGCGTTGCAATCCTCTCTTCACCAGCTTCAATTTGATACCAAGTTTTTTTGTTGACCAGAGAAGGAGATCGGAGGGTGTGATGCCGAAATTTTGAAGCTCAATTTTCAGTGATCGACGGCAAGTGAGGGAGAGTGAAGGGTATGTCTGTGCTCCTGATATCATGATGAGTGGTTTGGTATAATTTTTGACATCTAAGACCACCGTCCACTGCGGCGCGTGGCCAGACGATGGTGGCGCCGGCGAGGTTCCAGCGATGCTTTGACAACTTCAACTCAGCAGCTCCATCTCATCATTTTGGTGTGATCCTCGACATTCGTAAATCGAATTTTGCAAGGAGTCAATGTCTCTGGCTTCTGTCGTCAAAGATTGCACCTCTAAGGAAAGCCAGTCAGAAGCGTCGTCAGTTAGGTGAGTGATACTCCCTAATGTATTATCCTATTTCCATATACATCTGCATTTTTGTGTGTATATATATGTATATTATGCACTACTAATGCATATAAGCATATAACATTTGATTGTGAATGATGAATCAATATTCTGTATTCTGTGTTGTATTGAGATTGTGATTGACGGATGGAGGTCGGGAGGATGCAGTACCACTTAGGAACTTTTGAGATGAATATGGTTATGGATACTATTATGATTATGATTTTGTTGAGATTTAGAAGATGAGCTATGACTGGTGGATGCTGGCCGGGCCTGCTCATCGCCAGGGCCGCTATTAGTCGGGTCAGGGCTACGTGGTATAGACCAGTGACGGCCGGACCCCTTGGATATAAGAGACAAATTATTAGATTCAAAAAGCCATTATAGGGGATCGGCTCCCTATATTGAGATTAGAGTGGTACTGTGGACCGTATCTCATCCTTGCTTGATGATATGAATTGTCTGTCTCGATGACATAGTGCATAACATGTGCATTAGAAATCTATCTGTAGGATGCCAGTTTAATATATTAGCTGGTATCATTCACTGAGTCAGACGCTCATTCCTATTCACTTTGTTATTTTCATGTCAGGAAATGAGCCTGTGAAGAAGTTGTAATTGAGTAAACTGCCAACTTCCTTTGGCAGTAATTTGTAATATTGAATATTAAGAATTATATGTAATATATGTATAATTGTAAATATAGCTCTATAACTCTGCAATGTTATACTTTGTACTTGTATATTGTTTAATATTCAGTTATGCATTTAAAGAGTTGAGATATTATTGTTAAGCAGAATCCTTATGTAATTTATTACATTTATGAGATAAACGAGTTGTTGGTCCAATGAGATTTTATTTTATATTGAGATTTGATTGTATCTGCTTAACTTATTTGGGCCTATAGCCTTTTGCAGTTTTGAGTTTTCTGTTATATGTTTTGATTAGGCTTACTATGGGCACTGGCAGTCACATGTATTTCCCATATCCTAGTGCTGGTCACGTGTCATCGGGTTTGAGGCATGACATTTTGTATTATATTATTGTTAATAATTTATTAATATACTTTTTATTTTAATTTTATTTATAAAATTAAATAAAGTATATAACTTTTTATTAATATACTTTGTATTCAATATACCTCGCATTAATAACAGATGAATATACATTTTATACATAATGAACATATATTTTATATTTAATAAACATATACATTATATTTAATGAATATAATACTAATAAATAGAATAATATATACTTTATAAGTAATGAAGCTAAAATTTATATTTAATGGACATGACACTAATAACATATAAACATACACTTTATAAGTAATAAACTAAAACTTTATATTTAATGAACTTGACATTAATAACAGATTAATATATATTTTATAAGAAATGAATATACACTTTATAAGTAATGAATATATATTTATATTTAAAGATTTTATTTTTAAAAATAAATTATATTACAACTTGAGTTATTAAAATTTAACTTTTTATGTTTTATTAATATTCATGATATTAAAATCAATTATCATTGGAAAAATTAAAAAAATTCAACTATTAATGTAATTTTTTCTTATAAAAATTAATATAAATTTAATTAGAACAATTAAACAAATAAAAAAACTAAACCATTAATATAATTTTTTCTTAGACAAATTAATATAATTTTAATTATTTCTTGAACACTAAAAAATAAAATTGAAATTAATATAATTTTAATTGCAAATATTATAATAAAGAAAAAAAGAAAAAAAAAACATAGAATAACTAAAAAAATAAGAAAACAAAAAATGTTCAGTTTGAGAATCAAACCAGTGACTTAAGGATATGAAGTGTTAACCAAACACACCAACCACTACTTTGCTATGGATATTTTCACTATATATTATAAATAATTGTACCCTAAGTCTATCATACATTATGGACCAAGAGTCCACGATATAATTTGCCGAAGAAACTAGTTGTAAACTTACGCAAGTTTTGGTCATATATTTTTTTTTTTTATTTAACTTGTAGTTTTATAATATGTTAATATATATGAACTATTATTAATATTTTATTATTAAAATTACATATTACCTTTGTCATCTAAAAAAATTATCTTTTCATAATTTAAAATATTAATAATAAAAATATATTATATATATTAGTTTCTAAAAATTGATAAGATGCCTTCACATAAATTTAGTTTTTTAGAAGACTATTGATGCATAATGAAAATTTTTTTAAATAACTTTTCAGTTCAACTTTTATTATATATTAGTTATAGGCCCATACTTTACATGAATTTTCGTTATATTTTTTTTATTTAACTTGTGTTTTATAAAAATATTTTAATATATACAAAGTATTATTATTATTTTATTAAATTTAAATATTACCTTTCAATAATTTTAATATTAATATAAATAAAATATATAATCAAGTTTATTATATATCAGCCAACTAAAAAAATATAAAACAATGTTATATATATTGGCCTATATAAAATTTAATTGAAATTTATAAAATATAATGATATGAAAAAAATTTGATGAAATTGCTTCATATAAGATTAGGGTATTTTTAATGGTTGGTTGGCGAAGTGCTCATTGACCTTTTGTGATTGAGCTAACATAAATCAGTGTTTGGTGGCACCAACCGATTGATACTTATCAATCAATTGATGTCCCTTTTCAAAATATATATACATATAAAACCAAATTTCTATGGTGGTGTGAAATACACAGATGAAAGATTGATGATGCGTGCCACGGTAGGCTCTTGAGGATGTGCTTGCTCGCCACACGTGTCCTCACTTATGGGCCCGCTACATTTTTTTTTTTTTTTATACAAATGAATGTTTTTCTTCGTGGAAGTTTACAGTTGGTAGCAAAAAATCCAAGCTTTTTATTACATTTATTTTTTTGAGATCTTTCATTTTAACGTTAACGTTCATTCAACGGCAAAAGTTTTTTTGAAATTTTTTTTTACAATTTTTCTCCATAAATAGTGAATTTACTCCATTCTTTTCATAATTCAACCCAAATTTTCATCACTTCAAGATCTAAAAATTTTATATTCTCTCAATATTTTTTTTTTCTACTTTGTTAATTACATACAACCCTAATTTTTTTTTTTATTTCATTATGGATAAAAATTGTAATTATCCATCTTCACAAAATCCAAATCCAAATAATTTTAAAATTTCCAAAATTATGAATATCTTTTTTTTCCTAAAATTTCCAAACTCCCCAAAATTTTCCTACAATGCTTCACTAAATTTCCAAAATCACCGAACTTTTCTATATCCATTTCCTTTATATTTGGGACCGGATTTTGTTTACTCTTGCATACCTATTGTGCCAAATTCAGGAAACAGTGATAGAGTTCCAATTCCTATGAGTGAGCCAATAAATTTAGATGGGTAATTCAAGACCGATCAAGAAACCGTAACACATATAGGTTCTTTTTTCAACTCTCAAATTTCCTTATATTCCACACGACTGGGAATGAAAATATTGTCTTGACTGAATAATCGGTTGAAGAAATTGGAGAAAAATGCGTGCCATGGAACATAAATGTTGAAAAATTGCTTGTGACTGCTTAGCTTACAATTTCAAGTTATAGTATTGTAGGTAATGGCCAAAATTTTAAGACATTTTGGAAACGAATCGTTGATTACTTCACAAAAATTGAAGATCAGGTCCAAGAAGAAAAATAAATAATGTTAAGCAACATTAATTCTAGATGCTTCCAATTATTAATGAATTCAACCAATTGTACAACAAATTGTTGGGAGAACATCATAGTATTTGGAACAATGACCAATTGAAGGAACATACTCTTTTGCTTTATAAACAGAATCATAAAAAGAATTTCCTTCACGAGCATGTGTGAGTGATCTTAAAAGATGATCCAAAATAGAAAGAATAATATCCCATTAATCGGTGTTCAAAGAAGACAAAGATTGATGAAAGTAGTGTCTACACATCTTCATCCAATGCAAAGACAAGCCTTAACTTACATGACAGCGAAATTCACTCCATTGGTCAAAAGGTGGCAAAGGCAAAGGCAAAGAGAAAGGGAAAGTCAAAAATTAATGATAAAGAAGTAGATGAAAATATGCAGAAAATATGGGTTGAATTAAAAAAAAATGGAGGAATGAAAAATTATCTGAAATGTGATCTTTTAGGAAATCTTTTAAGATCGCTTCTGATCACCAAATATTGATCATGGATACTAGCCACATGAATGCAGAGCAACTTGAAAATCATCATATGATATGCTCTATTATAAAATCTAAATATAATAATTCTTAGTTATTATTATGTAATTTTAATTTAATGCAATTTTAATTCATTGTAATTTCATTTTTAATTTAATGCAATTTTAATTTAATGTAATTTTATTTTTAATTGATTGCAATGTTAGTTTATTGTATTTTTAATTTTAAATTAATGCAATTTTAATTTATTGTAAAAGTAGCTGCTAGAAAACTAGTGTTGCAAAAACTAACCATTGAAAAAGTTCTATATATTTATTGGTCATTTTTTCTACACTCCTTTATCCACTACTTTCATGCTAGAATTCAAACACTACAACTTACATAGAAAAATGGATCATGCCTATCTCGATCAAGTTGGAAAATTTTTAATCGATGAAATGATGGATGATACTAATGAAAAAAAGTTTATGTTTTTGATAGAGTGGAAAAAGCGAAAATAAGGTGATACATCAAATAGTTGTTTACGCAATTGAAGGCATTTCAATCGTCATCATGAAGTAGGATATGGTAGACTTTTGAATGACTATTTTGCTGATGAATTGGTTTATCCTATAAATATATTTCATCAAAGGTTTCAAATGAGAAAGGAATTATTCATGCATATTGTAGAAGACCTTCAAAATCATTGGGTGTATTTTCAAGTGAGGTTTGATGCAAATGGTAAATGAGACTATCTCCCTTTTAAAAATGCAATGCATCTATTCAACAATTAGCATACGAAGTGCTAGCTGACCAATATGACAAGTATATAAGGATCACTAAATGTACTACAACTGAGTGTTTATTCAAATTTTGCAGATATGTGATTGAGATTTTTGCAACCAAATATCTGAGAAGGCCTAATGGTAAAGACATTGAACATTTACTTCAATTGCATACGAAGCACCACATATTTCCCAGAATGCTTGGCAACATTGATTGTATGCACTGGCATTGGAGAAATTGTCCTGGTATATGAAAAGGTCAATTTACTCGAGGTGATCAAAGGGTTCCGACAATCATACTAGAAGCGGTTGCTTTAGCGGATCTGCGGATATGATATGCATTCTTTGGCATTGTAGGATCAAACAATGACATCAATTTGCTCAATAGTCTCTATTCTTTAATAATGTATTGCAAGGATATGCTCTAGATATTCAATTTATGGTAAATGGCTCTTATTACTGAAGGGGTATCATATGGTCGATGGTATATATCCAGAGTGGACAACATTTGTTAAAAAATTTTCATATCTAGAAGATCCAAAGAGGATCAAGTTTAGGCAAATGCTAGAGGTTGCAAGAAAGGACGTTGAGCGAGCATTTGGTGTGCTCCAATCTCGATGGCAATTGTACGTGGCTTTGCATGCTTTTGGCAAGGGAAAAATTGAAAGATATAATCTACACATGCATCATATTGCATAATATTATTATTAAGGATGAAGGAGATGCAATAAGAAACTGGGACGATGATGAAAGAGAGCCCTCAATCTGCATAAGTCAAAGGTTCATACAGAATTTTCAACAATACCTCTATAGGAATATGACACTATGTAATCGAGAAGTACATCACCATCTTTGATCATATTTGGTTAAGCATATTTGGGAACATTTCGAAAAGAATGCAAATGAAAATTAGTGTTTTTCATTTTAGTACTTTATATTTCAAATTTTTTTAATGCCGTGTTTAAAAAATGAAATTTCTCATTTAATTAATTATGTATTAAATCATTCATAATTTAATAATTTAGTATTTAAACAAACCAAATATATTCCAATATTTTTTTGAATATTTTAAAATATATTATTTTTAAAAAAATTTGGATAAATATAAAATTTTTGGTAAAATTAATAATTATTATCTTAAAATAATTAAATGATTTTGTTAAATAAATAAAGTTATTATGAAATATATATTGTGAATTATTTAAATGTGTGATTTGATTGTGGATCCTATATTATTTACTTTTTAGAGTCCAACCATTATAAGAGATAGTCTCATAGGGAAGAGTTTAATAAATTGATAATGTCACATGATTATCAAATACTTCAAGTGTTTAACCACTAAAGATGCTCCTAGTTTTTAAGAAGTTGCTTGACACATAGTAAAAAATTTTCTAAAAAAACAATCTTGTGCTCAACTTATTGTTGAGACAATGCATCGAGTGTGAATGTTTGAAGAAGACAGGATTTGGAAGAATTAAAATTTTTTACTTGATTATTATATACAAGTTGATTGAGCTAAATTTGACCAAATAAGAATTAATTGAGTAAATGGAATGGAATGGAATTGAATGATGATGAATGAAATTAAGTTGAATAACCTGAATATTCAAAAATTATATTGAGCATGTTTTTGCTACAATATCACTGAATATGCCTTTAAGGCTTTACAATTGAGGTATTTATTGGTTTCATGTCCTTCCACTGTTCAGACAAGGATTTAGATTCTAGTTTAGACTTGACATTAGAGTTAGCTTGTTTTACTAGTTCGTTATGGATTTGTTATATAGATAAGAAATGGAGACCTTATTTAGCAATCTGGGTCTCGCTAGGCCTAGTTCTCTTATAGGTCTTAGGTTTGATTTGGCATATTTTGTCTCTCATCAGTGAGCCCTCTATTTCATCTAAGTAAGCAATATGTGCAATTCGGTTGAAACAATCTTATATGCGAGGTGTCGGCTTACTCTAAGCAATTTATCCCTTTGTTTTAGTTGGGATTGCTGCGCCTAATGGATTTTAACATTAAATAAGGTGGCTTCTTCTTTTGAAAAACTTGCCACATGGCCCTATCACTATCATACAAGCATATGTTCTACCATTTCAAAATTTAAAATTATTAGCTGACGCATGGTTTTAGGGCTTAAGTTCAATTCAAAATATCTTTTTACTTTGTCTTCCTCATTTTTCTTCTATCTCAAATTCTCTATCTGTTACTTTTTTTCATGTATTTCGAAGACTCAAAAATTCTTATTTTCTTTCTTCTCTATGTTAACCTTTATCAAAATTCTTGAAATAGCTCCTAAGAAATAAGAGATCACTTATGACAGTATCAAAATGGATCTAGAGAAGTCTTGGGGTGAGGTGACTTCTACTCTAAAGGTGTATGATCATAGCCTTTTTACTAAGAATTTTGGAGAATTAAGAGAAATTTGTTATCGATCTTTCAAAATCTCATGACAAGATCTTAAAAGTCTTGAGGCTACCAATATACAAGAGATGTTGAAAGATAATGACCACATTATCTTTTTCTACCATCAAATTGAAGCCGAACTCCCTTAACTCCATATGTTTGAAGTTGTTTGCAAGGCTTTAGGACTTCGACCTATAACTCGTTTGTTTCAGTGCTACTTTAGATTTACTCATTCTGGAGATCACCGAGGGTGGTGTATTAGAGCCATGCCTAGGAGGGTCCTATTCAATGGAAAACCAAATAAGGTGGTAAATTGGCACACTAACTTTGCCACTATAGTAATGAAATAGAAGTACCAAGGTGGTAAAGGTTTTAGATTTCGAGGTGGTCTTGAAGTTCCTACTATATATAGACTGCCAAATATTCCAAATAATTTATTTCTAGAGGAGATCATTGCCATGCTGACCCTTATAAAAGGAAATTATTCTTACAATATGGTGAGCTTAGATTTTGCCTGGCAAATAAAAGATGTTTGAGGTAATACCATGCATCTTGTTATTAAAGAACTAAAAAGTGAAATTTTTTCAACACTTATTTAACTCTTACTTCTACGATTCTTCATTTTGCTAATCCAATCCTTGTCCATTTTGTAGTTTATGTTACTAATAAGGAGAATACATATAAGAAGATATGTGATCTTGCAAAGGGTTTGAAGCCACTTCCATATAATGAGGTTGCTTTTTGCCTCTATTGGACGAGTGAAATGGACAGCTCAAAGCTGCTACTGCTACGAATTTGAAAACAAAATCTTCAATTAGGGGAAAGAGAAAAGCATCTCCTCCAAAGGAAAAACAAAAAAAAAAAAAAAAAAAAAAAAAGAATCCAAAAATCTCCTATTGCAGCTGAGGGATCAAAATCCAAAGCCAAGACCAGAGCTGAAGGTTCTAGTACTAGGTTGGCACTAGTTGGTACCTTGCCAATTGGTCCCATTGCAGTCCAATGATGGTGAAGACGACCTAGCAGTCACTTGACTCATTTGGCGAGATGCAAATGACTCTTCCTCCTCCTTTGAATGAACCATTTCTGACTCCTCAAGAAAATTTATTATTATTAGTGAGTTTTTTTAAATAATAGCTGAATGAGTTTGTGAGGGGATGCTTGCTTAAAAGACAGCTCGCAAGGCTATCTGGTCCTTACCGGAGAGGGATCTGCCTCAACCCACTGAACATTCTACTAAGCTTTAGACAAGTATTTTTTTTCTTTTATTGTTACTTATTCAAACTCTTCTTATCACTTCACTGTTTTGACTCTTTTTTTTTTTTTTTTTTTTAAGCTGTGAATGTGGCTCCTACTACTCCTTCTAAGTTGCCATTAAAATAAGTGTCCATGAAAGACTTTATGGAGCAGATGGAGTGTGTTGATACTTTCATCCCGCATTCTACTATCTCTATCCCTGATCCAAACCTCTTACTAGATCAGAATTAAAATGATGACTTGCCTTCTCTAAAAGATGCTAAATTTAGAATTAAGGAGGTGGTGCTAGAGCAAAACAAAGACAATAAAGTTAACTTGTTTACCGAGAACCTTGGCACTACTGTTCACCAAGAAAATGAGGAAGTGGGAGATATAGCTCGTCCAAATGAAGTGGCTGGGACTATACTTTAGGGCGAGGTGGCAGAGTTTGAGAACCTCACCCTATTTGGTGAAGTGATGACTATCACTTGTTAGGATGAGGCTACAAACACCAAACTTTAAGCTCCTTTTGTGTTGTTGAGCTTTGAAGTCCCTTTACTTATTGAACCTGTTTTCCTGAGCAATTGTTGTCATATACAAATGCTACATTGGATGAGGTAAATCAACTTTAATTTTATCTTCTTTCCTTTACTTTCTTCACCTTCATATTTTATCTAACGCTTTATTCTATATTCTCCTTTTAGTTGTCACAAATCAATAAAAGCATTGGGGGAGAAACTAAATAAGTTTATTCGATACTGATCAATGGTACGTCAAAATCTCTCCTCTAATTACAATACAATAATCAAGCAATAAACGACCCTCACCGACCTACAATCTTCTTTTCAGAGAATTATAAAGGGTCTAAATAAAAAGGTTGCCTCTTTATGAGCAGCTTTAAAGGAGAAGAATAAAAAACAAGTAGATATGACCGAATTGGAGGAGCTGTAAAGTAAGGCAAAAAGGCTAGCTATGGAGAAAGATCGCTTCAAAGGCCTTATCACTAAAAAATCTAAGGAACTAGAGTGTGTCACTGGTAACTTTAACTACCAAGTGGCAAACTTGGAAACTAAAGTAAAGGCCAAAAATACTGAGCTCCAAGATAGCTAGAGGCTAGTGGGGGTGTTACAAGCTAAAGCTGAGAAGATGATGGCTGAGTTAGCTGACCTTAAAAAGCAAGTCAAGATTACCCCCTACTAATGAAGAATTTCCAAATAGTTGAAAAGCAAGTTAAGGAGCTCCAAACTAAACTTAATGATTCTTAGTATCTTCATAAGTAGGTCGAAGAGGAGAAATCCAACACACTTAAAGACTATTTGAGTTCTTCAAAGTACAAGCACTAACTCGCCTTAGATTCTAGAGTTTGAGCTATCCAATTCTATAATATGTTCATTGACGCCTGTGCTGTTAAGTTTCCAAAAGTGCTTTCTCATGTGCTGAAATGAGTATTTGTTCCTAGTTCATCATCATCTCTAGCTTCTTCTAATTCAATTCATCCTCCAATGACCCAGCCTCCTCTAGCTTTATAGAACTTTTCCTTCTTTTTTATTTTTTAATGTGACTACCATTTTTCTTTTGAGAACAATTATAAATTTTTTCCTCAACTATAATAGAATTTTCATTTTTTCTTCAATCTTGCTTTAATTGCTAATGCTTGCTAATACTTGATTACTAGTACTTGCTAATATTTTTTTAAGATCACTGAGGCAGAAGTAGCTTTAAGAAACCATCTTAATTTTCTTTAAAGGATTTTGATTTTTTGTCTTTTGCATGACTTTTCTTCTTACTAAAAGGCTTGTGCTTTTTTGCTTCTTTTCTAGTCTCTTTTGCTTTCTCAATAAAGAGCGATCTCCCAGATCATTTACTTGGGCTCTTTGCTCCCTTAATATAGAGCAATCTCCTAGATTATTTGTTTGTTGGAAACTTTGCTCCCTTAGTAAAGAGCAATCTCCCAGATTTTTTATTGGGCTCTTTGCTCCCTTAATAGAGAGCAATCTCCCATATTGTTTGTTGGGCTCTTTTCTCCCTCAATGGAGAGTAATCTCCTAAATTTTTTGTTGGACTCTTTGCTCCCTTAATAGAGAGTGATCTCTTATATTGTTTTTTGTTTTGGAAAGGAACCATTAATGTAATTTTGAATAACAAAGGGCCTTTATTGATAGTACATCTTTAAGTGTTAGATCTTCCAAGTATGAGGAACTTCCACTCCTTGTATGATTACAAGTTTGTAAGTAGCTAGTCCAATGACTTTTTATACTTTGAATGGTCTTTCCCAGTTCAGTGCGAGCTTGTCCATTCCCTCTCTTTTGCATGTGGCTTTGAGATATCTCATGACTAGGTCTGCTTCATTGAATACACAGGCTTTTACTTTTTTGTTAAAGTAATTGCTTGCTTGATGTTTAAATGCAGCCATTCTAATAGTTGCCTTTTCTCGAAGCTCTTCGAAGAGATCTAAGTCTGCTTGTCCATTTATTTGTGGATGAGCTACTAATGAGAAGTGTTGTCTTATGTTAAATCCTTGGCAGGAGGTCCTAACTTTCGCACTGTCAAACTACTTCTCGTTGTCATAGACGAGTTGATAGGGTATACCAAATTAGCAAACAATGTCTCTCCATAGAAAATTAATAACTTTATTTGCAGTGTACATGCCATAGGTTCGGCCTTTACCCATTTTGTGAAATCTTTCACTGCAATAAGTTGAAATTTCCTTTATCCTGAGGCCATAAGAAAAGGGCTTACTATATCTATCCCCCACTTCACAAACGGCCATAGGTTAGTAATTGCCATTTGTTCTGCTACCGGTACATGTTTATCACTAGCAAATTTTTGGCAACCAAAAATTCCCCCCGCCCCCTCTGTATGCATTCCATAGCACCCTTTATAAATTTCTTAGAGGACATATTTTGCTTCACTTAGTCTAAGACACCTTAACCAAGTGAGAAGACTCTTTTGTATAATATTCTATTATGGATGGAGAAATGGGCACTTAGTTATTTGATTTTCTTTGCTTCTTTAGGGTCAATGGGTAGCTCATTTCTCTCCAAGTAGACCTTTATAGAATCTAGCCAGGAAGGTTCTTCATATATGTCCATTGCTTCTTCCCCCTCCTGAATGCT